>BSBK01008435.1:600000-905000 GCA_027943335.1 Chamaecyparis obtusa | reverse complement strand
GTTTTGTTCTAGACATCCTTGAGATCCTATGTTTAGCTTCGCATCTCATTCTGATGTCTCTGGATGAAGTTATTTAATATTTGGGTTTGGTCCTATTTAATTTTCCTATTCTAATGGCCAAGGTGATGAGATTTGGCTTGCGATGGAGTTTCACGTTATGTGAAGCTTTGCGGTACCTTTTTATATGTTATTACACACGTGGTTGACCTCCTTGTATGTTCACACGACATGATTTATCTAATTGAAGGTGTCATGCCCCTATCTGCTCCTGGCTTGGTTTCTGATTCTGTAGCTTCATATAGTTCTTTTAGTGTGAATTCATGTTTTGGTTTGGATTTATTTATGTCCAGACTCTTCTGGTTGTGATTTGGATTATAGCTTTGTCTAGATTTCAATCTATATCTCTGACAGTATATGGACATTTAACTTGGCAGATAGTTGTTAATCTTTTGTTAGATTATAGTGTTGGATTTATTTGATTTAATAAAAATAGTTGTAGATTTTGACTTTTCTGAGCTATTGATTTTCTCTGTTACTTTTAGGTACTTTGGAAATTTGTGTTATTATAGGAGATGATTATTTATAAGCTAAAACAAAAACTCATTCCTTAAATGGGGAGAAGAATTCCTATGCTACAATTAAGATTTCATTAATGGAATTTTGATGTTAAGTTAGTCTGTATATGTTAAGGAAAATATTATTAATTATATAGTTAATATAAGTTGTTGAAATAATTTTATTATGATGATGTTAATTGTTAAAATAGAAATGAAATTAAAAGAGAAATAAGTTAGTAGAATTGTTAGAATGAATCAATTAGTGGTAAGTTATTTATTAAAAGTTAGAAAGAGGTGTTAGTATTACACTAACATTCTATGTTGTTATGGTAAGATAGGCTTAGGGGTTAATAATTTCTCTAACCTAGGCCATGGCTTTGAAGCACTTCCTAAGTCATTCGTATCACATGACCTAATATGGTTTGACCTACTAACTTCACTCTGCTTAAAACATTTGTTTTGCAATGTTCAAATGTGTATTGAAATTATGAATGTTATAACAATGTGCGATTTAATTTTTAAGCATGTGTTTTTGGGAGTTCTTGGTTAGTACTGGTACTGCAGTGACAACTGTCAAACTTTTGAGTGGAAGTGGTAGTAAAGGATAAGTTGGTAGTTAATGCAGCTACGACATGCATACTGGAATTGATTACTTCAGTTTGCTATCTTCCATTTGTATTGGAAAGGGTTTTCAGTTGTGAGGAAATGTGTTTTGATATGTGGAATGGTTGCGAGAATGGGGTTATTCTGTTTAGCTTGGAGGGAAAAATGGTTGCATATCTGTACATTAATAATGGGATTTTCCATTATGTATATCACGGTTTTGTTTCTTATCTTTGAGCTTATAGTTTGGAAACACTATTTGGTTTTCATGCTTGTGAACTGAGCTCTGTCACGGTGTGCTCTATTCTATTACTGTGCAAAGGTTGTTTCTGGAGTAGCTCGCCAGTTTGGGAGCGTGGAGTGTGGATTCCATTGTGCGAGTTTTGAACACCCTCACTCTGTGTTTCAGGTAGGGGCATTTTCTTCCTTATCTCTTGTTTCTTTTCGAGTTTAGCACAAGAGAATATATGGGTTGTAATGTTTCACTGCTCTATTCATTTTATGAGGAATTAATTGATATGTGTATTACAAATGTTTTTCTTTATTATGATCATCACAGTCTCTTCGGTCTCTGTGATTTACCTGCTTAAGTCTGTCGAGTTTTTGGGGAAAAGAAATTTGGGAATCAGTGCTGGAAGATTTTATTCCTGTTGTGTTGTGTATTCGGTTTTGTAGGATTAAAATTAGGGGGTCTATTCATTTTCTTGTTACAAGACTTTGCGATTTGTCGAGCTCTGGAGTTTTGTGGTTTTAGTTTCGATTGTGGTTTGTGTCATAGTTATGGGAGATTAGTGATGTATTGATTATCTTGAGTCCTCTTAGTATTTGGTAAATTTTTAGTTCGGATAATGGCAGTTTGTTGGTCTTTTGGTCTTTAGGTCGAGCTCTAAGTTGTTGGAAATGGAAATTATGTTAAGTCATTGTTGGGGTTTGCAAGGTGTTCTTTCTTTGTACAGGAGCCTGTTGAGTTGAGTTTTGGTTTATACCACGGAATTTATGTTGAGCATAAGCTCCGTATCACTCTCAAGTGTTGGTTATTTATATAGCCATCGGTAGTTTATATTCTATAGGAAGAGGTGGACTAGATTCTGGTCATTAAATTTTGTAGTTTCTTGTCAAAGGATAAGCTTGGGTCTGTCAGTAAATTTTCATTAGGAATCATGCTTTTATGATGAACGTTTTGTAGCGGAATGTGGGAATATAGTTTATCTTTTTGCAGGATTTTGGGACACTCGATTATTATACAAGTTTATAGTGGAATTCACTTCAGTCACATTGTTTTCCTTCGAAGACTTGGTTGATGGTTGTGGTCTTTAGACCATTAGAATAGCTACTGTAGCAGTTGATTTTCTGTCTGCGGAATGGACTTGTGAGAATATGTATGTAGGTCGATTTGGATTATGAGATTTTCTAGTTTGTTGATTTAATAACCTCTAAGTTATTGTTCAGAATTTGAAACATAGTATCATTTGGTATAACAATAGTAAATGACAATAAATGTTTCGAATGAGTTATCTAATTTTGGATTATTCTGATAGGATTATAAATACATTAATATAGTGTTCTGAATTTTGTATATTTTACAAGGGTACATATATATATATACTTGTAGGAATGTATATATATATGTATATGCACATACCATGAGTGTATATACATATGTATATATATGTGTGTACACCTATAAGTATATACATATGTGACTTTGTAACTGAGATGACAGAATTGAAACAAGTGCATTTTTATATGGATGGTCAATATGAAGATCATGTGTAATTCTGCATTAAACATTAGTATATGAAATTTGATTTTGACCTTCCATGGTTTTACAAATAAACTCTGTTAGTTATAATGTGTCAGATTAATGGAATTGATTTTTAAGTATTAGTTGTATCTGTCAGTTGATAATAAAATTGGATATTTCAATCATCAGATATAATATTGCAATTGGATGTTAGGAATTGGGTATTATTATCATCTGAGTTTTACTAATGATAGTATTGGAAATTCTTGCTTAAGTTATTCCTTCAGTTGATGAAAGGAAGATGCTTTACTGTGGTTGTTCTGAAAAGAGGATTCATGGGTGTATGTGGATATTTTAAATTGTTGATTTAGTATTAAAGATTTAAGTTATTAAGTAAACATTATTAGTTGAATTTGATAATTCAGGTTTTATTATGGTTTAACTAGTATTGATAGTATGAAGTGTTTTGAGATAATGCAAGTGTGATCCTTAGTATGGGAAACTGACTTTTGTCTGGAGCCTTAAGGTGAAAAAAAATCTGTCAGTTATTTGACTAAGTGATAATTTAATAATTCATGGGCTATGGGTTTCATTTAAAAAGATAAAATATGTTGCCCTGATTACTTGCACTTGTTGGTGAAGTAAGGGTATGGATTTACCTTATTGCTTGTAAAGAATAAGGCTGGCATAATGAATTCTTCAAGTTTCCTATATGGTTACTGATCGTTGATTCTTATGTAGATACCCAAAGCTAGTGGATCATCACCTTGTCATTTTCTTTGCGAGTTTATTTCTGTTGAAAATGAAATGAAGTACTTGTTTATTTCTGTTGAATAGAAATGAAATGCTTCCTGTTAATAATGAAATATATCTATTTTTATATGTATGGTTCAGCTTATTATGTTAAGATTCTAACTTGTATGATGCAGATGCTTTGGAGGTATTCGACCATCTTAGTCTTTTTGACTAAGCCCTGTTTGTTTGTGGTTGTTTTCTAATTGGTGTTTTTTCATGATTCTAGATGAGGAAAATAATGTTTTTGGGGGAATGGTTAGCTGCTATAAAGATATACGAAAAACAAATCATTACTTGGTTACTTATTATCAGAGCAGTGCTTAGGATAGATAAGGGCAATTAGAAACAATCTTGAACTCTTGGAAAATATGTATTAAAGATTGAGTATATTGTTATACTCTCATGTATTCAATTGTCCTTGGATATTAAATAACCGAATTAAGTCAGTTGAGTTGTATTTTGGTGCTAATTTGTATCTTGTAAATAAAAAAAAAGTTGTTCTTTTTTGGTTAAGTTATTTGGTTTACTTTTGGTTTATCATTTATATAGATTATTCTTATGGTGTGTTACATTTTGGTATCAGAGCAGGGTTTGAACACTAGGGGCTCAGGGTTTAGAAAAAGGGTTGTATCTCTTTGCTTCCGTTAATGATTTTATTCCTCTTTTATTTATTTAAGGTCTTAAGCATGCCTCCTATCACAAGAGGTGCCCATGGGTGTGGTGACCTAGTTGATGCTGGTGTTGGTAGAGGTAGGGGTAGACGTCAAGGATGTGGCCATGTAAGAGGGAAAGGTCACCAAGGAGAGCTTGGAGTTGATCAAGGTGATCAAGGAGAACCTCAAGCTAAAGTCCTCCAATGGATACTTGATAGACTTGATGATATTGAAGCAAGGAACAATGTTCCTGTTGGGGGAGCAAATGCTAATGTTGTTCAAGTGCCTAATGAAAACCCGACTGTAGCTGAGGATCCTGTCACAAGGGCTCAGTTGAAGGACCTTTCTAAGTTCAAAGGACCTATTTTTTATGGAACCAAGGAAGGTATCGCTACTGAGGCATGGCTGCTAAACATTGAAAGATGTTTCATACTCCATGATTTTTAGAGTAATGTTAGAGTTTGTTGGACTGTCATGCAGCTTAGATCCTTTGCTTCCATATGGTGGAACATGGAACTTGAGCATCTTGGAGTCAATATCTCTCAAGTCACTTGGGAATTTTTCATTGAAAGGTTCCATGAGAGGTTCATGTCAGAATACTGGCAGCAGGCTAGATCTGAGGAATTTTTCAATATCTCTCAAGGTAATGCTACAGTGGATATGTATGAGAGGAGATTCTTTGAGTTGAAGAAGTACTCCAGTTGGGATGAACATGAAAAGCCTTTAGTACAACATTTTATCAGGGGATTAAATTCCAAAATTGGAGAAGAAGTGCATACTTTCAAGCCTAAAACCATGCAAGAAGCCTCAAATCAGGCTAAATTGACTGAGATGAAGTCAGGTTTCAATGGAAGTACGATCAGGAGTACAATGAATCCTCTTGCTTAGAGTAGTAGCAAGAACCAAAAAATTTTCTCAAGGCAATTCAAGGGCAGCATCAGGTAGCTCTAGTGGCAAGTTCATGAAGAGGAAGATTGAAAAGTACTCTAAGTCTAACAAGAGTTTCAAAGTACCTGAGTAGCCCAAGTCATTTTTGTCTTCTCAAAGTGGGTAACAGAGTAATGTACCTCCTCCAGCAAACTCAATGTAGTATAAGAGTATCAAGAGAGGGGTGGAATGTTACCACTATGGATAGTTGGGTCATTTTTAGTGGAATTGTCCCCTTCGTGGCAACAACCAAGGCAAATCTAAAGCAGCAGGTTTTGAGGCCCCTGTAGGTGATTCTGGAAGGAACCACTGAATATTCGCTACCATGGATCAAAGGCAAGTTGATCATTAGAATACCATAATTGAAACAAAAGGTAATTGCCAAGGTAAGAAAATTTCCATTTTGTTCGATTCCGGGGCCACCAACTCATTTATTTCTTCAAATTTGGTTAAACAATGTGGTATTCCTATAAATAAAGCTGAGTTGGCATGGCAAGTTGAATTAGCATCAGGGTCTAAGGTGGAAACGGGTTTAGTGGCTATAGATTGTAAGATTTGACTTAAGGCTTTTACTACTTCGGTTAGCCTTAGAGTTATTCCTTTAGGTTCGTATGATGTTATTTTAGGAATGGATTGCCTAGATCAGCATTCAGCTATAATTGATTATAGAGAAAAGATCATCAAAAGTATTGATGATTTTGGAATAGCCAAGTTCATTTTAGGTGTTAAGAGATCAATTTCAGTTAGAACCATTTCTGCCAAACAACTCAAGAGGTGCTTGCGTATGGGATGCAAACTATTTTCTATTTCTATCAATGATTTTGATGAACTAGTCTCTTCTAGTGCCAACTTAGATCATCCATTTTTGAAGGAATTTTTAGATATCTTTGTTATAGAGATTCTGAGAAATCCTCCTAAAAGAGAAATTGATTTCAGGATTGATCTTTTGCCTGGTACTGAGCCTATTTCTAAGACTCCTTACCGTATGACCACTCAAGAATTAGTAGAACTAAAGGTTCAACTTGAGGAATTGCTTGAAAAAGAGCTCATAAGACCTAGTGTCTCACCTTGGGGAGCACCTGTAATCTTCATCAAAAAGAAGGATGGTTCTTTAAGGCTGTGCATAGACTTCAGGCAGCTAAATAAAGTGACCATTAGGAATAGATATCCTTTGCCATGCATCGATGACTTTTTTGATCAAGTGAAGGGTGCTAGGGTGTTTTCCAAAATTGATCTCAAATCTGGATACCATCAACTAAGGATTCAAGAAGCTGATATCCACAAGACAACTTTTTGTACCAGATACAAGCATTATGAATTCACAGTAGTGCCTTTTGGATTGACTAATGCACCATCAATTTTCATGAGCCTAATGCATGGTGTATTCAGAACCTTCCTTTTGTCATGGTGTTTCTGGATGACATCCTTGTGTATTCAGATTCCTTTGTAGAGCATGAGCAGCATTTGAGACTAGTTTTTGAATGTCTCCGCAGGAACCAGCTTTTTTCCAATCTCAAGAAGTGTGAGTTTTTCAAAACTGAGATCTGCTATCTTGGTCATATCATCACAAGAGAGGGAATAGCTATGGATCCAGCCAAGATTAGGGAAATTGTTGAGTGGCCAGTGCCTAACAATGTCTCAGAAGTGCGAAGCTTTATGGGATTAGCTAGCTACTATAGAAGGTTTGTAGCTAATTTCTCTCGAATAGCTCATCCCATCACATCTCTTTAGAGAAAGGGAAAGCAATTCTTTTGGACAGAGGAGTGTGAAGCAACATTTCAGCATCTCAAGGGATGCTTAACAAGTGCACCAATGCTAGCAGTACCTGATCCATCCATGACATTTGTTGTTTGCACAGATGCTTCATTAGATGGAATAGGAGCAGTGTTGATGCAGGATGGTAGAGTCATTGATTATGAATCTAGGAAATTGAAGGATCATGAATTCAACTATCCTACACATGATTTGGAGCTTGCAGCTGTAATGCATGCATTGACCAAATGGAGACATTTCTTATCGGGTCAACATTTTGAGCTGCATACAGATCATAGAAGTCTTCAGTATTTATTCACACAACCCAATCTTAATGCTCGTCAATGTAGATGGATGGAGTTTTTGTGTGAATATGATTTCGTAATGAAATACGTGTAGGGTAAGGAAAACAAAGTGGCTGATGCACTTAGCAGAAGATGTCACGAAATTTCTTCATTAACCCTCATAGTAGGTCTTAAGGATAGAATACTTCAGAACTTGTCTTTGGATCCTTGGTTCTTGGATGTCAAAGCAGTGATTGATAGTGGCAATATGTTAGAGGGTCATTTTGAGGGCTACTCTATGAGCACTGATGGACTCATGAGGTACCGAGGTAGTGTTTATGTGCCAGAGATTAGGGATCTTCAGGATCTAGTTATGATTGAAGCACATAAGGCACCATATTTAGCGCACCCTGGTGTGAAGAAGATGCATGCCGATCTAAGATAGTACTATTACTAGCTAGGCATGAAGAGGGATATTACAAACTTTGTGGCTAGATGTTTGGAATGTTAGAGAGTGAAGGCGAAGCATCAACATCTAGCAGGTTTGTTGCAATCTCACAGTGTACCAGAATAGAAATGGGATACTATATCCATTGACTTCATAGTGGGATTACCACTTATAGCCAGGCATCATGATGCAATTATGGTTGTAGTTGATCGGTTAACTAAAGTTTCCCACTTCATTCCAGTAAGGTCTTCTTACAATGCTGGATCTATAGCATGGATATACATGGAGAAAGTTGTCTAGTTGCATGGTATTCCTAAGAAGGTCATATCTGATAGGGATCCAGTCTTTACATCTTCACTTTGGAGATCTATGCAGCGAGAATTGGGTACTCAGCTGAACTTTAGTTCAGCATATCATCCCGAGACTGACGGATAGACTGAGCGTGTCAACCAGATATTAGAAGACATGCTTAGGATGTATGTTATGGACAGACAGAGTAAGTGGGAAGAGTATCTTCACCTTGTAGAGTTCACGTACAACAATGGATATCACAGCTCAATTGGCATGGCCCCTTTTAAGGCCTTGTATGGGAGACCATGCAGAACACCCTTGAGCTGGGATAATCTTGAGGAAAGAATTATTCTAGGTCCTGAGATGCTTCAAGACTTGGAGCAATAGGTAAAACATGTCAAAGAGCATCTTTCCACAGCACAGAATAGGCAGAATAAATATGCTGATTAGCATAGGATTGAGCGTCAGTTTGAGGTTGGGGATAAGGTATTTCTTTGGGTTAGGCCTCGGAAGAGTCCTATTAGGTATGGTAAGGGATCTAAACTATCTCCATGGTTTGTGGGACCATTTGAGATCTTGGAACGTATTGGTCCAGTTGCTTACAGACTTGCCTTGCCTCCTAGTCTTTCATGAATCCATGATGTATTCCATGTATCTGTGTTGAGGAAGTATATTCCTGACATTGCTCACATTTTGAATTGGAAGGACTTACAGGTGGTAGATGGTCAATTGATGCTGGAAACAGTGCAAATTATCCAGCAAAGAGAACTAAACCTCAGAGGTCGCAAGGTCGAGGAGGTAAAAGTATTATGGGATCTCAGTGATGACACATCTGTTACATGGGAAGATGTAGGGGCAATGAAAGTAGCGCATCCTCACTTGTTTGTAGGCTTCCAGGAGTAAGCCTAGGTTGGTGGGGGAGGGTGTCATGCCCCTATCTGCTCCTGGCTTGGTTTCTAATTCTACAGCTTCATATAGTTCTTTTAGTGTGAATTCATGTTTTGGTTTGGATTTATTTATGTCCAGACTCTTCTGGTTGTGATTTGGATTATAGCTTTGTCTAGATTTCGATCTATATCTCTGACAGTATATGGACATTTAACTTGGCAGATAGTTGTTAATCTTTTGTTAGATTATAGTGTTGGATTTATTTGATTTAATAAAAACAGTTGCAGATTCTGACTTTTCTAAGCTATCAGTTTTCTCTGTTACTTTTAGGTACTTTGGAAATTTGTGTTATTATAGGAGATGATTATTTATAAGCTAAAAAATAAACTCATTCCTTAAATGGGGAGAGGAATTCCTATGCTACAATTAAGATTTCATTAATGGAATTTTGATGTTAAGTTAGTTTGTATATGTTAAGGAAAATATTATTAATTATATAGTTAATATAAGTTGTTGAAATAATTTTATTATGATGATGTTAATTGTTAAAATAGAAATGAAATTAAAAGAGAAATAAGTTAGTAGAATTGTTAGAATGAATCAATTAGTGGTAAGTTATTTATTAAAAGTTAGAAAGAGGTGTTAGTATTACACTAACATTCTATGTTGTTATGGTAAGATAGGCTTAGGGGTTAGTAATTTCTCTAACCTAGGCCATGGCTTTGAAGCACTTCCTAAGTCATTCATATCACATGACCTAATATGGTTTGACCTACTAACCTCACTCTGCTTAAAAAATTTGTTTTGCAATGTTCAAATGTGTATTGAAATTATGAATTTTATAACAATGAGCGATTTAATTTTTAAGCATGTGTCTTTGGGAGTTTTTGGTTAGTACTGGTACTCTAGTGACAACTGTCAAACTTTTGAGTGGAAGTGGTAGTAAAGGATAAGTTGGTAGTTAATGCAGCTACGACATGCATACTGGAATTGATTACTTCAGTTTGTTGTCTGCCATTTGTATTGGCAAGGGTTTTCAGTTGTGAGGAAATGTGTTTTGATATGTGGAATGGTTGCGAGAATGGGGTTATTCTATTCAGCTTGGAGGGAAAAATGGTTGCATATCTGTACATTAATAATGGGATTTTCCATTATGTATATCACGGTTTTGTTTCTTATCTTCGAGCTTATAGTTTGGAAACACTATTTGGTTTTCGTGCTTGTGAACTGAGCTCTGTCACGGTGTGCTCTATTCTATTGCTATGCAAAGGTTGTTTCTGGAGTAGCTCGCCACTTCGGGAGCATGGATTGTGGATTCCATTGTGTGAGTTTTGAACACCCTCACTCTATGTTTCAGGCAGCGGCATTTTCTTCCTTATCTCTTGTTTCTTTTCGAGTTTAGCACAAGAGAATATATGGGTTGTAATGTTTCACTGCTCTATTCATTTTATGAGGAATTAATTGATATGTGTATTGCAAATGTTTTTCTTTATTATGATCATCACAGTCTCTTCGATCTCTGTGATTTACCTGCTTAAGTCTGTCGAGTTTTTGGGGAAAGGAAATTTGGGAATCAGTGCTGGAAGATTTTATTCTTGTTGTGTTGTGTATACGGTTTTGTAGGATTAAAATTAGGGGGTCTATTCATTTGCTTGTTACAAGACTCTATGATTTGTCAAGCTCTGGAGTTTTGTGGTTTTAGTTTAGATTGTGGTTTGTGTCATAGTTATGGAAGATTAGTGATGTATTGATTATCTTGAGTCCTCTTAGTATTTGGTAAATTTCTGGTTTGGATAATGGTAGTTTGTTGGTCTTTTGGTCTTTAGGTTGAGCTCTGAGTCATTCGAAATGGAAATTATGTTAAGTCATTGTTGGGGTTTGCAAGGTGTTCTTTCTCTATACAGGAGCCTGTTGAGTTGAGTTTTGGCTTATACCACGGAATTTATGTTGAGCATAAGCTCCGTATTGGTCTCAAGTGTTGGTCATTTATATAGCCGTCGGCAGTTTATATTCTATAGGAAGAGGTGGACTAGATTCTGGTCATTAAATTCTACAGTTTCTTGTCAAAGGATAAGCTTGGGTCTGTCAATAAATTTTCATTAGGAATCATGCTTTTATGATGAACGTTCTGTAGCGGAATGTGAGAATATAGTTTATCTTTTTGTAGGATTTTGGGACTCTCGGTTATTATAGAAGTTTATAGTGGAAGTCACTGCAGTCACATTGTTTTCCTTCGAAGACTTGGTTGATGGTTGTGGTCTGTAGACCATTCGAATAGCTACTGTAGTAGTTGATTTTCTGTCTGCGGAATGGACTTGTGAGAATATGTATGTAGGCCGATTTGGATTATGAGATTTTCTAGTTTATTGATTTAATAACCTCTAAGTTATTGTTCAGAATTTGAAACATAGTATCATTTGGTATAACAACAGTAAATGACAATAAATGTTTTGAATGAGTTATCTCATTTTGTATTATTCTGATAGGATTATAAATACGTTAATATAGTGTTCTGAATTCTATATATTTTACAAGGGTACATATATATATAGTTGTAGGAATGTATATATATATATATATATATATATATATATATGTATATGCACATATAGTGAGTGTATATACATATGTATATATATGTGTGTATGCCTATAAGTATATACATATGTGACTTTGTAACTGAGATGACAGAATTGAAACATTGTATTTTTATATGAATGGTCAATATGAAGATCATGTGTAATTCTGCATTAAACATTAGTATAAGAAATTTGATTTTGACCTTCCATGGTTTTACAAATAAACTCTGTTAGTTATAATGTGTCAGATTAATGGAATTGATTTTTAAGTATTAGTTTTATCGGTCAGTTAATAATAAAATTGGATATTTCAATCATCAGATATAATATTGCAATTGGATGTTAGGAATTGGGTATTATTATTGTCTGAGTTTTACTAATGATAGTATTGGAAATTCTTGCTTAAGTTATTCCTTCAGTTGATGAAAGGAAGATGCTTTACTGTGGTTGTTCTGAAAAGAGGATTCATGGGTGTATGTGGATATTTTAAATTGTTGATTCAGTATTAAAGATTTAAGTTATTAAGTAAAAATTATTAGTTGAATTTGATAATTCAAGTTTTCTTATGGTTTAACTAGTATTGATAGTATGAAGTGTTTTGAGATAATGCAAGTGTGATCCTTAGTATGGGAAACTGACTTTTGTCTGGATCCTTAAGGTGAAAGAAAATTTGTCAGTTATTTGACTAAGTGATAATTTAATAATTCATGGGCTATGGGTTTCATTTAAAAAGATAAAATATGTTGCCCTGATTACTTGCACTTGTTGGTGAAGTAAGGGTATGGATTTACCTTATTGCTTGTAAAGAATAAGGCTGGCATAATGAATTCTTCAAGTTTCCTATATGGTTACTGATCGTTGATTCTTATGTAGATACCCAAAGCTAGTGGATCATCACCTTGTCATTTTCTTTGTGAGTTTATTTCTGTTGAAAATGAAATGAACTACTTGTTTATTTATGTTGAATAGAAATGAAATGCTTCCTGTTAATAATGAAATATATATGTTTTTATATGTATGGTTCAACTTATTATGTTAAGATTCTAACCTATATGATGCAGATACTTTGGAGGTATTCCACCATCTTAGTCTTTTTGACTAAGCCCTATTTGTTTGTGGTTGTTTTCTAATTGGTGTTTTCAGGATTCTAGATGAGGAAAACAATGTTTTTGGGGGAATGGTTAGCTACTGTAAAGATATACAGAAAATAGATCATTACCTAGTTACTTATTATCAAAGCAGTGCTTAGGATAGATAAGGGCAATTAGAAACAATCTTGAACTCTTGGAAAACATGTATTAAAGATTGAGTATATTGTTATACTCTCATGTATTCAATTGTCCTTGGATATTAAATAACTGAATTAAGTCAGTTGAGTTGTATTTTGGTGCTAATTTGTATCTTGTAAATAAAAAAAAGTTGTGCTTTTCTGGTTAAGTTATTTGTTTTACTTTTGGTTTATCATTTATATAGATTATTCTTATGGGGTGTTATAGAAGGCATTCTTATGAATTTGGGTCATGATCTATGTGTTTGTAAACCATTTTCTTATCTAGGGGATTGTGATCAGATAAGAAAAATTGTGGCTGGCGATCTTGTATTTAAGTAGGTCTTGTGGTTCTTGTTTAGGGGAAAGGTATCTTAGAGGTAGCTATCTTGAGAATATATTGGAGCATATTTGAGAGATTAGGATTTGACATTAGCGAGATTTTGTGGTTCAATTTGTAGAGTCATCCTAATTTTGAGGGGTAATCAATTGTATCTCATTTGCAAACTTTGCATTGAGGATAGAAATCATACTTGATTATATTGTAGCTATATATTGACAATGGTGATGTAATAACTACACTTTAAAACCAACTTGAGATTAACATATGTGATATTATTACTTTAAATGATTGATTCCTATATTGTATTTGGGTATTTACAATGTGGCATCTATAGCTGCAAGGATTGGACATCTCCTTTGGGGATTCTTTGTCCTTGACTGAATCAAGTGGTATCAAATTTGGTTAGTTCTTAAGGTTGACCTTCTTCTGAGTTCTAACTTGCAAATCTTGTTGTTGTGGAGTGGTAGAGAAGAGGATCTGATCTACATCAGCCAAAGGTTAGTGAAAGGTGGTAGAAGGAGGATTGGTTCCCAGAAGTATTGAGGGTTAGAGGTGAAATATCACATCTTGTGAACCTAGTTGTGGGGTTGTAGAATATTATATTTGGCCTACAATTGCAGAAGTTGCACAAGGAAGATTAGTTATTTGTGTTAGGAATAGTCTCAAGAGATAACTGAGAGGGGGGGGGGTGAATCAATTATCTAAAAGTTTCAATTCTTTATCCAATTAAGTATACTTAAACATTAAGCATAAACACAATAAAATAATACTTGAACACAACACCAATATTTTGGTTATGGGGAAACCCAAATAGGTAAAAACCCTGGTGGGAATTGACACCCACTAATAATTTGCACTAGTGTTTTATGATCCTTGTTAGAAGATCTTGAACCCTATTAGGAGTTGTCTTTACAATGCATTTAGTACAATGTCCTGGTCAAGGGTTGGACCCTACTAGGATTCCTTTACAATTAACCCTGCTAGGGGTGAGGACACATTGTCTGAGAGCTCACCACTCAAGGGGGTGAAGGCTGCAACCTTCTGAATAATAGGTACACACTATATCTAGATCTTGTTGAACTGTGCTTTGACCTTCTGTCAAGATCAGTTCCAATGTATGGCATAAACTCTTTACTTGGTCACATAGACCTTTTTTTGATGGATCAACACTTCACACACTGTTCTCTACTCTTCACATTCAACTGTGAACCATGTCTTAGCAATCACAAATGACTACCTATAAATATCTTCTCCTTAAATGATATAATCAAGTTGGCCTATTAGACCCACCTTTAAATCATAATAGAGAAACAATAACACTCTTCAATAATATTGTTTTTGGCTCTACTACGCACACAACACAATCTAGGACCTATCCAATATTAATAAATGTAGATGCATGCTACACACTATGGGCTCTACCAAATTAACTGAAGCTTTCTCCTCAATTTGAATTACATCATGTGCTCTTAGCCAAACCTTCTTGAAACTTCTTTCATCACTAATCCAAGGGTGCATACCGATATGATTGGTGCAACTCCTATACCAATAAAATCTATGTCAGCTCTTCTAATAAACATAGGAAACTACAACTGGTGAATGGAAACTATAGAACTTCCATTCTACTATGTATCAAACTCTGTGTCCATGAATGTAACATCACTAGAATGTTTTCATCACATATCCAAAGGCACAAGGTTCCATGATAACTATACGAACAATCACTCAAAGAACACTGTCTGTAACTCTATCAGGAACACTACTGACACAAGCTTGTACATAATTGTTTGTACTAACAATTAACCTTTGTGTCCATGATATCATGCTGATAACATGTTCATGCTACTTATATGCAAAGCTTACTGCATAAGTCCTCGATGTGTGTTACTTACCATATGTTGTCATCAATGACAAACATACAGTTAGCACTAGCTTGCTAGAAAATCTCCAACAATCTCCCCCTTTGGTATTGATGGCAACATATGGAATGAAAAACACCACCAATCCAAATGAGAAATTCTTTTATAACATTCTCCATTTCTTCATCAAAAATCCCCCAAGGATGAATCCTCCATCTTCTGTAATATTCTTCAACATTCTCTATTTTCTCAACTGAACTGCTTCCATAACTAAATACTACTCCTTCTTGCTTCTATGTGTGCTCCCCCTTTGATACTATTTTTCATGACTATATACTACTCCCCCTTTGATATCAATGGCAAAGGGTGCTGAAACATTTTATCTCTAGTACTACTCCTGATGTAGAGTAGTCAACCTTCCATCAGTCACCGAGGATAGATAATTTTTCTTGTTTCTCTAAGTAGAATCAGGGAAGGGAATTACTCCCAACTTCTCCTTGAGATACTCAAAAGTATCCTTTGGTAAAGGTTTTTTGAATATTTCTGCTAGCTATTCCTTTGTACACACATAATCCAATTTTACTTCTTTCTCTGCCACTTTCTCTCTTAGGAAGTGATACTTAATCTCTATGTGCTTTTTCTTTGCATGCATCACAAGATTCTTTGACATGTTGATAGTGCTACTATTATCGCAATGAATAACAATAGGCTAATCAATCTGAAATCCAAAATCCTTTATCATCTGTTTGATCCAAACAATTGTAGAACAATTCAAGGCTGTTGCAACATACTTTTCTACTTCTATTGACTGAGAAATATATTTTTTCTTCTTGCTTGTCCAAGTGACAAGTCTATGACCAAGAAACACTGCACCTCCTAATGTACTCTTTCTATCATCAATGCATCCTACCCAATCTACATCTGTATATACATGAAGCTCAACATTCTTTGAGTTAGGATACCATAGACCATAATCTATAGTGCCTTGCAAGTATCTGAATATTTTCTTTACTGCCATGAGGTGACTTTGTTTAGGTTCTTCTACAAATATTCCAACTATGCCAACTACATTAGAAATATCAGGTCTAGTTTGAGTAAGATATATGAGTTTACCAATCATGGACTTGTACAATGTTGTATCTACCGTTGGAGAATCATCTTCTTTTGTAAGCTTGTATCCTATTATCATAGGAGTACCCACTAGCTTGTAATCATCCATCTTGAACTTCTTCAATATTTATTTCACATACTTGGACTATTTAATGAAAATACCTTTCTCTATCTATTGTACATTTAATCCCAAAAAGTATTTGATAGGTCCAATCATGCTCATCTCGAACTCATTCTGCATTTCCTTAGAAAATTCTGCACTAAGTTTGTCATTACCCCCAAAGATAATTGTTAATATGATTTAGAACAACAGAGAGGGGGGGTGAATCAATTGTTCTTAGGTCTTGATGTATAAAAAAATCTCAAAAACTCTTCTTTAAATCAGATCCACCAACCAGAACAAACTCAGTCATCACTGATTTAATAACAGAAACATATAACAATGCAGTCCACTACCTAGCTGTAACTTAACTTGTAAAACAAAGAAATGTTCAAACCAAAACATTCACACAAGTATTAACACTGGAATTTATAGTGGAAACCCAATTTGGGAAAAACCACTTTGTAACATGCTACTATTATTTTCACTCTTTTGAAGTGAGCTTGGTAAAAAGCCAACCCTGTCAAAGGTTACAATACACTGTCAAGTGTGACCCGGTTAAAGGATTTCAATCACCCTGTTAAAAGTGAGCCTTGTCATAGGACTTACATACACTCCATTAGAATGCAACCTTGTTCAAAGGATTTAACATATGACTGTTAGGTCAACCTCTGTTAAAAATATTTTGACTGTTATAGTGGTTAGAAAGTAGCAACAATATTTATCTAAAAAATATACAACTCACTTTGCAAATATTAGATCTGATTCCATACACTAATGTTGGTTTACTGACTTTGAAACTTTTCCATCTCCATCTCTGATTTTCTTGGAACTTTTCTTCAAGCAACCACCACAATTCTCCTTCAGCCTTTTTTTGCTTATTCAGTCAATAAAACTTTACTGATCTTCCAACATTCTCTATTCACCCATGCACATCCATATCTAGCACTTGATCCTTTTTATTCTTTTCTCAATTAGGTTAACTCATCTTTTTCCACTCAATCTCATTCATAGATCTTAGGGTTAGGTCAGATTTAGTGAATCTACCTGCTTCATGTTCTTCAGCTCCTTTTCTAGAATCATCTCAAATCTCTTAAAGATTTACAATAAAACATTTTACAATGCATTTAATGCTTCCAAACAATCAATAAATAAAGTCAACACATTTTACATAATCCAAGAGTTCAACAATGTCGGCTCCAAAATTGAATTCTCTTCAAATATAAAATTGCTGATGCTCAGTCAATACTATGATCATCCACTCGGTCTTCATGTAGAAAGCTTGGTCATTACTAAAACTATTTCCTCAACTTACACTGTCTTCCTCAGCAATTAACTGTCACTTGGTCGACACTATATTTTTGTTCGGCATATACTAACTCAGTCGACACTAACATTACTTAGCTTAAACATGATTTTTGCTCGATCGAGCCTACCAGTTTAGTCTTGAGTCTTACTAAGATAAACATTACATTGGCTCATCATTGTGCAACATAGTCAAGTACACTTTTTAGTATCAAGATAACTCAACCTTTCCTTAGGTGCTATTGTTACCAACCTTGCCTAGCCCCTTAGCAACACTCAAATAGATATAGTACTTTCCTAAGTAGCAACAGTCTTACCAATTACGGTTTGACGTCAATGACAATAAAACAATTGTTTCAATTGTAGTTTCCAACAATCTCCCTCTTTGGCATTGATGGCAAAACCATATGACATCACTTGAATAACTCATGGATTACCAACCAATCCAAAAATTCATCTATCCATCAGAGAATTATTTGTAATATCCTTAGCTTCATTCTAATTTAGAATCCTATAAGCCTCACTCACTTCTATGACCATCAGAAGTATTCAGATCTCCCTCTATCCCGATCCTTCATTTCAGTTCATTTCCTCAGTTCATCTTCCTCTTACCTTCAATTTCATCAGTTCATCTCCCTCTTTCCTTTTAGTTTCATGTGTTATTATATCAGTTCATCTCCCTCTTTGACATAAATGCCAAATCAGCAACTAAAACATACATCCATCAGATGTAGATAATATTTGTGTAGCTCAGTGTTTCTCCCTCTGTCATCTTTCTTATGACTGATTCCTTGTCTTTTCTTCTTTTCACAACTCTAGGCTAGCCCTAAAGTGTGACAATCTTCTGCATCAATTTGTCAAATATTCTGCTATAGCACATTTGATGCAGTGCTCCTAGCTTGTCTAGGTAGCCTCAGTTAGGGGAAGGACCCCTAATTGACTTCTCAAATACTCATGAGATTTTCTGGGTAAAGCTTTAGTGAATATGTCTGCTAGTTGTTATTTTGTATTCACATATTCCATTCAGACTTCTTTATCTTGAACTAATTCTCTCAAGTAGTGATACTTGATTGCAATGTGCTTGGTCTTAGTGTGCATCACTAGATTCTTAGAAATATTGATAGCACTTGTGTTGTCATAGAAAATAACAACAGGTTCACTGATTTCTTCTTTCATGCCTATCAACAATTGTTTTATCCATACCAAGTTTGAACAGTTTACTGTAGCATCAACATACTTAGCCTCGGTAGTAGATTGAGAAATGCAATTTTGTTTCTTGCTCGTCTAGGAGACTAATCTCTGTCCAAGAAAGAAAGCTCCACCACTAGTAATCTTTTTGTCATCTACATTTCCTGCCCAATTAGCATTTGTATAAACTCAGAGTTCAAATTTGTCATCCTTCTTATAATATAGACCATAGTCAGTAGTTCCTTTCAAGTATCTCATAATTCTTTTCACAGCCATCATGTGTGTTTCCTTAGGATTGGTAGAGAATCTTCCCACAATCCCAACAGCTAATGTAATATCTGGTCTACTATGTACAACATACTACAACTTTCCAATCAAGGATCTGTATAGAGTCTAATTCACTTTTGCAACATCATCATTCTTAGATAACTTTTATCTAGTAACCATGGGAGTTCCCACTGGTTTAGCATCTTCCATCCCAAAAGTTTTCAATATTTCATTAACATACTTAGACTGTGTAATGAAAATTCCATTCTTCCTCTGATATACTTGTAAACCAACAAAGAATTTGATCTCACCAAACATACTCATTTCAAATTTAGTTTTCATTTCATTTGAAAATATTTTACATAATGCATCTTGTCCACCAAAAATAATGTCATCCACAAAGATTTTTTCCAACAAGATACCTTTACCTTCTTCATCCTTCATGTACAGATTGCTTGTGTCATTTGTTTTTGAAAATCCAATCTGTATCAAGTAGTTATGCAACCTCTCATACCATGCTCTGGGAGCTTGCTTCAATCCATATAATGCTTTGTTTAGTTTGCACACCATGTGTCTCTTGTCTGGATCAATAAAACCTTCTGGTTGTTCTATGTAAACTTCTTCTAGTATACCATTCAAAAATGCTGACTTAACATCCATTTGATATACCTTGAAATCTTTATAAGTAGCATATGCAAGCAAAGTTTTTTCTCCTTCCAATCTAGCTACAGGGACAAATGTCTCCCCATAATCTATTCCTTCTTCTTGTGCATAGCCTTTGCATACCAACCTAGCTTTGTTCCTAGTGATTTCACCATTTTCATTCATCTTATTCTGAAACACCCACTTTGTTCCTATAACATTTTTATTTTCAAGTCTCGGCACCAGAGTCCAAGTATCATTCTTCTCAATCTGGTCAATCTCTTCATTCATTGCTTGTATCCAGTCTTCATTCTCCAATGCCTCTCTAGTTGACTTGGGTTCAAATTCACATAGTAGGCATGTTGGATCCTTAGTCTTACTTCTAGTTTGAATTCCAGTATCCTTGTCTCCAATTATCTATTCAGGCTTATGATGTCTTCTTACATATTTTGCCAAAATAGGTTCAGCTATTCTCTCCTCTATTTCATCATGTCCCTTAACAAGATTGTCAGATTCAACTTCAGAATGCTCAAAAACCTCTTCCTGATACTCAACAACATTTTCTTGTAGTTTGGCATGTTCTTGTTCTTTCTCGGCACTGTTTTCCTGATGCTCAACAGCTTCTGTCTGTCGCTCGACATTGCTTATCTGAGACTCAACATTAGGTGTAAGTCTATTACTTGCCTCTTCTTCTTCCTCAATGTACACAAAATATCTGTAATCTTCAGGTTCTCTTTTACTATCAACTTCATTTCTTTCTGCATACTCATCAATTTTGACATTCACACTTTCCACAATTTTGTTAGTGTTAGAGTTCAAACACTTATAAGCTTTACTTTTTGTGGAGTACCCTAGGAATATGCCTTCATCACTCTTAGCATCAGACTTTCCATTCCTAGTGTCTTTTAATATATAACACTTAATTCCAAAGATTCTAAAATATTTAACACTCGGTGCATGCCCATGCCATAATTCATAAGGTGTCAGATTTGTACCTTTCTTGATCTGTACCTAGTTAAGAGTGTAGACAATAGTTCTTATAGCTTCTTTCTAGTATTTCTATGCCACATTCTTTTCAATCAATATGCACAATCCAAGATAGATCTGTTTCTCCTTTCTACTATACCATTCTGTGGAGGTGTTCTAGGTGTAGACATCTATCTTTTAATTCCTCTATCATTGCAAAATAGATTAAATTCATTTGATGTAAATTCTTCACCTCGGTTAGATCTAAGACATTTCAGGTTCCTACCTATCTCCTTCTCAACCTTAGCCAAATACCACTTAAAGAATTGAAAAGCTTTAGATTTTTTTTTTAGAAACATCACATACATCATCCTAGTATGATCATCAATAAATAAGATAAATTATCTAGCACCATAGTAACTTTGTATAGCCATAGGTCCACAAAGGTCAGTATGAAATAGATCTAAAATGTTTTCAGAAGTAAAGGATTTGCTCTTGAAACTTGACTTTGTCATTTTTTCTAACTGACATTCCTTGCACATCACATTCTTAGGTTCCTTCAATCTAGGTAGACCTCTTACCTTTTTCTTCTTACTTATCTCTACCAGATTGTCAAAGTTAACATGACATAGCCTTTTATGCCATAACCAAATATCATCAAGTTGTGCAATCAAACATGTTTCTTTAGATAGGTCAAGATAGAACAAATTACCTCTAGTCTGATCACCACTTCCAATCAATTCTCCAGTAGCATCAAATATTTTAGCTTGCTTGTTATGAAATTCCACTCGGTAACTAGTTTTGTTAAGCTGAGCAACACTTAACAAATTATAATTAAGACCTTCAACCCAATATGCATTTTCACAAGATATCTTATCGGTCAGTTTAATCAAACCTTTTCCTCTAACAGGACATGGTGCATCATACCAAATTTTACACTTTTACCTCTGTAATGATGTAAGGTCTCAAACTTGTTTTTGTCACCAGTCATGTGATGTGAACAACCACTATCAATAATCCATTTATCATTCTTGTTCACATAGGATATCAATGCAATTTTATCATCCTCATTAGATTCATCTTTCATTGCAACATAGACTACCTCAATTTCAAAATCATCACTATCAGTGTCAGTTTCTTTTTCAACAATGTAACAAGATTTCTTACATTTTACTTTATAGTCTTTGTTCCATCGGTAGCTTCTGTCATCTCTTCTATCTTTCTGTTTTCTTTTCCTTTCATCATCTTTATCCTTCCTGTTAGGACATATAGTAGCTATATGACCAACTTTATTACATGCAAAACATATAATAGGGAGTTTACCTTTATACTTTCCTTTTCCCCTTCTTAGTCTTCTAGCTATAAGAGCTTCTAGATCTTCTAGATCTTCATCAGAAGTGTCACTGTCACCTTCACTTTCACTATCACTTTCACTTTCACTGATGCATCTTTCTTTTTCTTTCTTTGGCTTGTTCAGAACTAGCTGTGGCTTGAAAGAAGATTCAACATTTCCAATGCTTCCAACAGTGAAATTATCATAGTTACAGAGTTCAAAAGCAATCAGCTTACCAACCAAACTTTCCAAAGTAAGCACATTTGCAGAGTTACATCTAGATTCCTGAATAGATGAGATCTTAATAGCATATATAGGACATAGGGTTCTTAGAAATTTTCCAATTATAGTTTCATCATCAATAGCCCCATTAGCTCCTCTAATAGCATTAACAACTTCTTTTATTCTACCACAATATTGTGCAATGTTTTCACCTTCTTGCATTCTCATTTCATCAAACTTACCTCTAAGACTCTTGGCCTTTGCTTTCAACACATTTAGGTCACCACCATAGATCCTTGCAAGTGTGTCCCACATATCCTTTGCAATTGTGCAATCCTTAATGTCCTCAAATTCTAGATAGCTTAGGGCAGATGCAATTTCCACCATAGCCTGATTATGTTCTTGCTTAGCTCTCATTTCCTCGGTAGTCAAGGGTGCGACAGGTGAGACATAGCTATTTTCAATGTAGTACTTTACAGAGTCACCAATATTGGCCAGATGTAGCTTCATCAAGTTTTTCCATGTAGGGAATTTTTCCTTTTTTAGCTTCGGTACCTCCTTCTTATACATCCTGATCATTTGCTTCAAGCCCCTTTAAAATTGATTTCTGTCAACAATAATAATAAGAAAATTAGCTCTGATACCAATTTTTAATATGATTTAGAACAATAGAGAGGGGGGGTGAATTAGTTGTTTTTAGGTCTTGATGTATAAAACAATCTCAAAAACTCTTCTTTAAATCAGATCCACCAACCAGAAAAAACTCGGTCATCACTGATTTAATAATAGAAACATATAACAATGTAGTCCACTACCTAGCTGTAACTTAACTTGTAAAACATAGAAATTTTCAAACCAAAACATTCACACAAGTATTAACACTAGGATTTATAGTGGAAACCCAATTTGGGAAAAACCACTTTGTAACATGCTACTATTATTTTCACTCTTCTGAAGTGAGCTCGGTAAAAAGCCAACCCTGTCAAAGGTTACAATACACTTTGTCAAGTGTGACCTAGTTAAAGGATTTCAATCACCCTATTAAAAGTGAGCCTTGTTATAGGACTTACATACACTCCATTAGAATGCAACCTTGTTCAAAGGATTTAACATATGACTGTTAGGTCAACCTCTGTTAAAAAGATTTTGACTGTTACAATGGTTAGAAAGTAGCAGCAATATTTATCTAAAAAATATACAACTCACATTGCAAATATTAGATCTGATTCCATACACTAATGCTGATTTACTAACTTTGAAACTTTGCCATCTCCATCTCTGATCTACTCAGAACTTTTCTTCAAGCAACCACCACAATTCTCCTTCAGCCTTTTCTACTTATTTAGTCAATAAAACTTTACTGATCTTCCAACATTCTCTATTCACCCATGTACATCCATATCTAGCACTTGATCCTTTTTATTCTTTTCTCAATTAGGTTAACTCATCTTTTGCTACTTAATATCATTTGTAGATCTTAGGGTTAGGTCAGATTCATTGAATCTACCCGTTTCATGTTCTTCAGCTCCTTTTCTAGAATCATCTCAAATCTCTTAAAGATTTACAATAAAACATTTTACAATGCATTTAATGCTTCCAAACAATCAATAAATAATGTCAACACATTTTACATAATCCAATAATTCAACAATGTCAGCTCCAAAATTGAATTCTCTTCAAATATAAAATTATTGATGCTCGGTCAATACTATGATCATCCACTCAGTCTTCATGTGGAAAGCTCAGTCATTACTAAAACTGTTTCCTTGGCTTACACTGTCTTCCTTGGTAATTAACTATCACTCGATCGACACTATATTTTTGTTCGGCATATACTAGGTTGACACTAACATTACTTGGCTTAAACATGATTTCTTCATTTTTGCTTGGTCAGGCCTACCAGTTTAGTCTTGAGTCTTACTAAGATAAACAATACATTGGCTCATCATTGTGCAACATAGTCAAGTACACTTTTTAGTATCAAGATAACTCAACCTTTCCTTAGGTGCTATTGTTACCAACCTTGCCTAGCCCCTTAGCAACACTCAAATAGATATAGTACTTTCCTAAGTAGAAACAGTCTTACCAATTAAGGTTTGACATCAATGAAAATACAACAATTGTTTCAATTGTAGTTTCCAACAATAATTTCATCAACAAATATAGCTATAAGTATTAAACCTTTAGATGTCTCTCTGATAAACAAATTACAATCTACTACTCCCTTTTTTAATCCAATTTTTGTTAGATATCCATCAAGTCTCTCATACCAAGCTCTAGGGGCTTGCTTAAGTCCATAAAGGGCTTTCTTCAATCTACATACCATATAAGGCTTGTCTGATAAGGTGAATCCTTATGGTTTCTCAATGTATAATTCTTCCTTTAAGTCTCCATTCAAGAATACTGACTTAACATTGATCTGATAAACATTGAAGTTTTTGAATGTTGCATAAGCTAGAAACAACTTGATAGCTTTCGATCTTCTCACAAGTGAAAATGTGTTTGAATAATCCATACCTTCTCTTTGCACATAACCATTTCATACTAACCTTTCTTTATTCCTTACTATTGTACCATCTTCATTCATCTTGTTTCTGAATATCCACCTTTTTCCAATCACATTTTTATCACTAGGTCTTGGGACCAGTTTCCAAGTATCATTCTTGATTATTTGATCTAGTTCTTCTTTCATAGCATCATGCCAATCTAAATCATTACATGCATCTTCAACACTTAAAGGTTCTATCTGAGATATTAAACATACCGCTTCATTGCTTGTTGAACTCTTTGCTTTTGATCTTGTTGTGACTTTTCCACTATGATCTCCAATGATAGCATCCTTAGAGTGATATATAGATGTATATTTTGGAACTTTAGGTGATATTGAATCATCTTCCTTCTGAGTTTCTTCTTCAGTTGTTTCAGGGTCATTGAACAATACATTAATACTGTCAAACATCTCTTCAACAACTGTCTCACTAGTGGAAGGAATGGGTTCTTATTCAATCATAGGTGCATAATCATGATATCTTTCTTGAATCATAAAATTTTCATCAATCTTAACATGATCACTTTCAATTATCTTCTTCAATCTCAAGTTAAAACACCTATAAGCTTTAATTTTAATAGAGTAACCAAGAAAAATACCTTCATCACTTCTTGCATCAAACTTGCCTATTTCTTCATCCCTCTTGATGTAGCACTTTCTTCCAAATATTTTGAAGTATTTCACTGTGGGAACATTTCCAAACCATAGCTCATAAGGTGTCTTGTCTACACTAGGTCTCAATTGTATTCTATTGATGGTATATACTGTTGTTTTGATTGCATCTCTCCAATAGGCATGTGCCACATTTTCTTCAATCATGATGGCGCATGCTATATCAAGGATGATCCTATTCCTTCTCTCTGCAATCCCATTCTGCTGAGGGGTTCTAGGTGCACTTAATTGTCTTTTTATGCCATGTTCTTCACAATACTCATAGAATCTATTAGAGGTGAATTATCCTCCTCTATTTGATCTTAGACACTTTATTTTTAGTCCAGATTCATTCTTAACCTTAGTTTTGAATATTTTTAACTTCTCAAATACTTCTGACTTATCTTTCAAGAATGCAACCCACATCATTCTAGAATAATTATCAACAAAAAAAATGAAATACCTTTCACCAGAGTATGATCTTGTTTGAGTTGGTCCACATAGGTCTGTATGAATTAGATCCAACTTGTTCTCTACTGAATTATTCTTTCTTCTAAATGAATTCCTCACAAATTTTCCCATCACACATTCCCTGCAAATAGTATCAACTTTCTTTGCTATGCTAGGTAGATCTCTTACTACCTTTACATTTCTTATCTTTACTATGTTATCAAAATTGATATGACATAGTCTTTTATGGCATAGCCAACTGTCATCTACTTTAGCAACAAAAAAACTTTCTTCAGAATTAAGCTAAAAACATTACCTTTGGTCTTTGAACCCGATGCAATCATTACACCATCCTTGTTGTTAATGATGCATTTGTTGTCTTTGAACTACAATCTATAACCTTTTTCAAGCAACTGTCCAACACTAAGAAGGTCATGCTAAAAACCATCTACATAAAGAACATCATCAGTTTTGTTCTTTCCATCTAATGTAATGGCTCCTCTACCAATGATAGGTTTAGGAGTGTTGTCTCCAAATCTAACCATACCACCATTGTATTTGTCTAGATGAACAAATCCATCTTTATCACCTATCATGTGATGTGAACAACCGCTATCTATAATCCAATATGTCCTTATGTCTTCTTGTGAAATCAATGCTAGCTCTTGTTCCTTTTTCTTATCTACATGATCCATAATGGAAATGAATCCAATTTCTTCTTTAGCTCAATCATCATCAGAAACTCCATCACCAGCATAGTAACATTCTTTTGTATACTTAGGCTTGTAGTTAGTTCTGAATTTCTTCACTCTTGTAGGACACTTGGATGCAAAATGACCAATATTATTACATGAGAAACATTTGAAAGGTAACTGACCTTCATACTTTCCTTTTCCTTTTCTTTCTTTCTTAGAAATCATAGAAATAATATCATCTATCTCTTTGTCTTCATCTTCATCATCAAAATTACTAGAAGTGTTTGAAGATTTCTTACCATGGATTGATGCTTTGAAGGCTATCTCACTTTTAGCCTTTGTCTTCAATCTTGAAATCTCAAAAGCTGAAATTTTTCTGATCAAAGTCTTTCTATTGAAATTTTTTGTAAGCTACATGGTCTCATCAAGGATGTTGATCTTGTTTTCATGCTCTATTGTAAGAGTAGTCATCAACTTATCCATAATGTCTTCCTCCGAGATCTCTCCACCATTATTCCTGATTCCAGCAACTACTTCATTAATCCTTTGGTTGTAAGCTTTGATGTTTTCTTCAGGTAGCATCTCTAATGGATTGTATCTTTTCTTCCATGTCTTTTTGTGTGAATTCTTTTCTTGTGCATCTCCTTCAAGGATGTCTTCTAGGTGCTTCCATATTTTGTAGGTTGTGTCTACTTTCTTTAATTCTGAAAAATCACTATCAGATAAGGTGCTAATAAGTGCTTCTTTGGATATTGCATTCTGATGGAAAAAATCCTTTTGCTTGCTAGTAGCATCATCCTTTGCAAGATATTCTAGAGAGGGGATCTTAATATCTTTGATAGCCACTTCAAAAACTTCAAAAGCAATGCACTGCAAATGTGTCACCTTTTTGTTCTTCGAATCAAGATAGTTTTCTCCATCAAAATTAGGACTGTCTTTTCTAAAGAATGCCATCTGATCAACCTCAAGCTGTTAAAATTTATCTCTGAGGCATTTGGCTTTGATACCAATTGTTAGGAATAGTCTCAAGAGATAACTAAGAGGGGGGGGGGGGGGTGAATCAGTTATCTACAAGTTTCAATTCTTTATCTAATTAAGTATACCTAAACATTAAGAAAACATAATAAAAGAAAACTTGAACACAACACCAATATTTTAGTTACGTGGAAACCCAAATAGATAAAAACTCCGGTGGGAATTGACACCCACTAATAATATGCACTTGTGTTTTATGATCCTTGTTAGAAGATCTTCAACCCTATTAGGAGTTGTCTTTACAATGCATTTAGTACAGTGACCTAGTCAAGGGTTAAACCCTGCTAGGAGTCTTTTACAATCAACCATGTTAGGGGTGAGGACGCAATGTCTGAGAGCTCACTGCTCAAAGGGGTGAAGGCTACAACCTTCTAAATAACAAATACACACTATATCTAGATCTTGGTGGACTGTGCTTTGACCTATTATTTGGATTAGTTCCAATGTATAGCATAAACTCTTTACTTGGTCACATAGACCACCTGTTGATGGCACAACACTTTGCACACTCTTCTCTACTCTTCACATTCAACTTTGAACCATGTCTTAGCAATCACAAATGACTACCTATAAACATCTTCTCCTTAAATGATATAATCAAGTCGGCCTGTTAGAACCACCTTGAAATCATAATAGAGAAACAATAACGCTCTTCAATAATATTTTTGTCATCTCTACTAAGCATGCAACACAATTTGGGACCCGTCCAATATTAATAAATGTAGATGCACGCTACACATTGTCGGCTCTACCAAATTAACTGAAGCTCTCTTCTCAAGCTGAATTACATCATGCGCTCTTAGCCAAACCTTCTTGACTCTTTTTTCATCACAAATCCAAGGGTTCATACCGATATGATGGGTGCAACTCCTATACCAATAAAATCTATGTTGGCTCTTCTAAATAAACATAAGAAACTACAACTAGTGAATGACAACTGCATAAATTCCCTTCTACTACATATCAGACTCTGCGTCCATGAATGTAACATCACTAGAATGTCTTCATCACATATCCAAAGGTGCAAGGCTCCATGATAACTATATAGACAATCACTCATAGAACACTGCCTATAATTGTGTTGGGAACACTGCTGACACAAGCTGCTACATAACTGTCTGTACTAACAATTAACCTCTGTGTCCATGATATGATGCTGATAACATGTCTATGCTACTTATACTCAAAGCTTATTGCATAATTCCTGCACACATGCTACTTACCATATATTTTCATCAATGACAAACATATAGTCAGCACTGGCTTGCTGGAAAATCTCCAATAATTTGGTGGATTGAATAGACCTAGTTGCTTGAGGTAGATTATTGGTATTGATTAGATTGGTGAAATCAATACTTGTGATCAGATTTTTGAAGCCGAGGATATTAAAAATTGGCTTCTTTGTGAATATGTGGTCTAGAAGGATGAATCCTATAAGATTGGAGTATATGATGGAGGAATTCAAAAATGAGATGAGGACTTAAATTTGGAATGCTTTGACTAGAGCTATGAGAAACAATGAGATTAAAGATGAATTTGAAGAGGTTTTTGAAGATCTTGAAAGAATTGAAGCCAAGATTCCTATCGAGAAGGAAAGACTGTTGAGAGCTATGTCACAACTGGGTAAGAGTCATAGGATTGATGTTTCTAACTTTGTTGGTTCATTGCATCTTCAAGAATTGATAGATTGGATTAATGAACTATAGGATTACTTTGAGCTAGAATATACTAAGGATCCATAGAGGGTTAGGTTAGCATAAAATAATTTGAAAGGTCATGTTTCCTTATGGTGTAAAGAGTTGTAGAAAGATAAGGAAGATAATAAAGAAACTAAGATCATTAGGTAGAAATTTATGGTATCTAGACTTAATTCCAAGTTTATAATGAAGGACTATGAATTGGAATTTTTTAAGAAGTTGTAGAACTTGAAGCAAAAGGATTTGGCTATTAAGGAGTATACCAAAGAATTTTACAAGATGCAGATTAGATCTAGCCACCGAGAAGCATTTGTGGAAAAGGTTGCTAGGTATGTTAATGGCTTAAGACTTAACATTCAAGATGAGTTCAGTATGTTGAGGCTTAGAATAATTGAAGATGCTTATTAGTATTCTCTAAAGGAATAAGATAAGTTGGAAAGAAGACATGTTACACCTAAGGTCAAGGATAACCAATTCAAAATAAAGGAAAAGATAAACTTGTGATTGAAGAGGAACTTGATTAGAAGATTCAAGGAAGGGGTAGTAGCAGTAGGGAGTTCAAGGGTACTTATTTCAAATATGGTAATATTGGGCATAGGGCTCACCAATGTTTGTTTGGTTCAAGTAGAGGAGAACAAAACTTGGTGGCACATGAGGAGAAAGTTGAGGATGAACCTATTGAAAGAGAGGTTGCACCTGAGATGGGAGAATCTCTGATGTTTTAGAGAGTTATCCTAAGTAAGAAGGAAATTGAACCTATTCAAAGAAGGCATTTATTCTAGATAATTTATAAATTAGGGAATAAATATTGCAAAGTAATCATGGATAGTGGCTATACTAAAAATATTGTATCAGAGGAAATGGTATTGAAGTTAGGATTGTAGAGACTTGAACATCCTTGTCCATATGGGATAAGTTGGTTTCAAGATCAACATATGGTGAGAGTTAAAGAACAGTGTTGGGTTAAGTTTAACATTGGTCAATATCATGATGAGGTATTATGTGATGTCGTGAATATGCATACTTTTCATCTCTTTTTAGGTAGATCTTGGCAATATGATGTTGGTGCTATTCATGATTTCTGAAGGAATATTGTGTATATAGTGGAGAATGGTAGGAAGTTCAATTTTATTCCTTTGAAGGAAGAAGGAAGGAAGGCTAAGAAAATGAGTGTAATAATGAAAACTTGCACCTTAGGAGATTAGACTGCTTTAGATTAGGAGGTGATGGATTTGTAGTAGATAGATAAGAAGATATCTGAGCTGTTATAGTTTTTGTTGAAACCAATGAATGAATCTGATCCGGTAGAGATGAAGGCTACTAAAAATTGGATGATGTTACAACAAAGAAGGAAGAAGACATTGATTATTGACTGTAAGAGAGACAAACTCAAAAGCAATTGGAAGGAATTTAATAATTAGAGAAGTGATTGTAGACATAGTAATTGTAATAGAGTGGTCCCTGTAATACCCCAAAAATGGGCTTCAGGACCATTGACCTTCTACACTGATAAATCAATCGAAATCAACATAAAATTCCTAACCTAAGGCACATCTGCACATCAAATTATCAAAACCCTAACCAATTCTATCTTAATTCTGCATCGGGGAATATTCCTAAATATTCTTAATTTCTCCTAATTACTTCTAAATTAAATATTATTTGGTGATAAATGTTGTTTCATTTATCCTAGGTGCAATTAATTGAATATGTTAAATATTTGATTAATTAAACTCAATTCTACCACTTAGTTATCTAATTAGATTTAATTGCATTTATTCCAAATTAATATTATTTTTATTTGACAATAAATCAAATTTCTAAAAATAATTGATTAAATGTTTATTTAATGATTAAATCAAATTGTCAAATTTAATAATATAGTTTTGGCATAAAGTTTGATTAAATAATTGATTAACCCATAAATCAATTGGTTTTATTCAAAAATGAGTTAAGTTGAGAACAAACTAGGAATATTAAATAAATTCATAATTATCCATGCACACTCAGAAAAGAAGTTAAACTTTGAATCAACTAATCAATTCAATTTGTCAACTTTTTGGACTCAACATGTGATTGTGAGTTGAAAAGTGATTTGAACTTCTGATTTGAGATAAAAAATTGATTTTGCATAATTTTGTGAGTTAACTCTTTCTGATTTTTTGATGACTCAACAATCAATCTAAGTTGACCAAGGAGAGAATTTTGGCTTTCCATGAGCTCTCGAAAATCTTGGATTTCTACATAAACAAGGCTTAATCCTTCACAAATGATCCTAAATCCTTCAACCGTGAATTTGGAGAATCTTGCTCGTGCGATCTGCAAAATTGTGAGATTGTTCAATTTCTTGAGATTCTTGTTATCATTGCTTTATTCATTTCATAGCATTCACATCATTGTTAGAATAGATTTCAATTCATTTCTATCTAGTTTTACATCATTTCATATAGTTTTTCATCCATATTACATAGAAAAAATAAAAAATATAGCTTAATCTGCATTCATCTTTGATTAGCTTTCATCATCAAATCCTTCTTTCAGGTGTTGCATTGTCACTGATCTTGGTTATTTTTGAGAATACCATACTCACATCTACTAGAAGGCAATAAATCGCCTGGTTAACAATATTTGTTTATTTACAGATTTTCTGATTTGTTAACCTCTAATGTTTTATTGAAGTGTTGTGTTCTATAGATAGGCAAAAATTCACACACACATTTTTGGCTCCCACCATGGGGCCTGATAGTGGGTTTCCTTTAGCAAAATCTTATTTTTCTGCCATTTTGAATTCAAGCTTTGATTTTTATTTTTTGTTCAATACAATCTTATATGAAATTCTACAGATTGTCATATCAGAATACTCTGTTTGTCATATGACAAATGGCAATCTGCATTGTCATGCCAGGTGTATTGATATTATCATATAGGAGATGAAGTTTCATGTGTGTAGGAACCCATTTTCATATCATATATGAATTGTCATATAGTAAGGGGTATACTATTGTACGAGTTTTGACTCTAGTATTGCATTATCGTATCAAAATTTTGAGCAGTCTTTGAGATTTGGATTTCAGATTTTGACTGATGGGTAACCCTAACAATTGATGCTTGCTAGTTTTTGGTCATTTTTAGAGCCTAACATATCTGTGCAGGATGAAAGATGAAGACTGAGCATAAAAACTTATTCTTTAGCCTCTTCTTGTCATGACTTCTAAGCCCATATTTTGTAGATAACTCCATTCTCAAAAAATCACTAGTCAAAGATGCTCATTAAACAAAATTTATGATAGGTGGTTTTGCAGGTTGCCTAACCTTCTACAAGAAAATATTTTGTTTACTTAGATTTCAATTGTTCATAGATACTTAGCTAAAGAGGTAAGTGCATCTATTTCCATTGAGGAAAATATTGAGGGGATTACGCTCTTCTCCTTAGGAGAATCACAAACCCAAAAGGTATCTTCCCTAGTGCTAGTTTGTGTACCATCTCTGGATTAATCTGCTTGACGTGTTTTGGATAGGTAAAAGGACAAGGTTAGGGGATTATTCTATTCTCTTTCAAAGAATCAAAAACCCAGATCCTGTGGTCCCCAACCTCACTTTTCAATTAATCCTTTAGAGGGCCTGCTAGAGAGGTAACAAGCTCTTGGGAATGACCCAAGTGGGGAAAAGTCTTAAGCTAACTCTTCCACCCACTAAAACATTTGATGCTTCCTTGAGGTTAAAGCCTTAGAAGGCATAGATGTGCTTGTTCCTTGGACTCATTCCATGAACACAGTTTGATTTTGTGTAGAGTGGAGATGCTTAAATCTTTCTTGTGAGACTACACTGATCAGAGTGCTCATATGGTTAACAACCTCAATCCTGTTGGCATTAAATAGAATTGCCACTAGTGACAACACTTATTTGCATTCTGGGTGCAAACCGAGCAGACAGTGCAAACTGAGCAGACAGTGCAAACCGAGCAGACAGTGCAAACCAAGCAGACAGTGCAAACCGAGCAAGTTAGTACAAACCAAACAGGACAGTGTAAACTGAGTAACATCATGTCTACCGAGTCACCAATATTTACCGAGTTCAAAACCTACCGAGTGATCAGTATGAACCGTGCCTTCACTTCTACCGAGAGCATGACGATGCCGAGTAATGCAGTGGACGCCGAGTATCAGAAAGTCACTGAGTTAGTTTGCAGGAACCATGTAACCATACTTGGGCCGACTTAGTAGCACATATGTTTATTTGTCAAGCCGACTTTGTAATTGTAATTGAAATTAATTATTTAAGACTTGTATATAAACAATGTTGTAAAAATGTCAAAAAGTAAGAAGCATATATGTGAAAAAGAAAGAAGCATATATGTGAAAAAGAAAGAAAGGCAGAGATAAGCGAATTACAAAGGGCTTCAGCAGTATAAGGAACAGCAAAGACAAATTCATCACAAAAGGTGATCAGTACATCAGCGAATCTCAATCAGCAATCCAGTTGCAAAGCCAGAGATCTACTGTTTCATCCTAACAGGTGAATCAGTACTAAATCCTTTAACCGGGTAGACTTAACAGTCTTTTGTAAAATCTCTTTACCGAGTGCATACTTCATTGTATGTTTTGTAAATCCTTTAACAGGGTGGATTTAGCAATCCTTATTGCTCCTAACAGGGCAGATCATCAGAAGTGATCAAATTGTAAGCCTTAACCAGCCAACTTTATTCTGCAGTATTAAAGCTTTGTGGGTTTCATCCCCACCCCAGTTTTACTTTCTTTTTGGAAGGTTTCTGGGTAACCAAATCTATGTGTCATTATTGTGAATGCTCTTAAGTTTCATGCTTTCTGTATGCAAAGGTTAAAAGTAAATTACATGTTAAATTGAAAGAAAATTTGGAGTTACTGATTCACCCCTCCCCTCTTAGTAACTCGGTTAATTCCTGAATATTTCCAACAATTGGTATCAGAGCAGCATTGGTTCTCAAGATAAAGCTTAACTAGCTTGAGCAAAGATCCAGGACAATGGAGGTATTCAAACTAAACAAGGTGATTGAAAATGAAAAGCTAGATCTGGAAATGGCCATAGCTAAACTCAAGGAAGCAAAAGAACATCTTTCCCAATCCCTAAGAAGACGGAAGGAACTTGCAAATCAGATGAATGATCAGAATTACATTGAAGAAAAGATTGAAGATCTTTTTCCCTTAAATAACTCAGATGAAGCAAACAACGCTGTCAAAGAACTCCTAGAAAAGAATGGGTCTCTGCAGGAAGAAGTGAGAAAATTAAAAAGAGAACAAGAGCTACACTCTACAAGATTCTGTGAGATCTTGGAACAAAGAAACAAGTTGAAAGATGAATTAGATGGAAGGAACATTGAAGTCCAAAATAAAACCCTTCAGCTAGAAAACCTAATTGATCAGATCTCCCATACAAATGAGGAAATTCTGAATCTAAGATCAGAAATAGAAAGCACAAGAGAAGAACTAAGATCTGAAAAGGAAATCAATCTAAGATTGGTGGATGACCTGAACGCTGAAAAAAAAATCAATGAAGGAATGCTGAAAAGTCAAGAAGACTTGAATCAGCTGTATGAGCGAAATCTTCATAGGCAAAAAGGAAAAGCAGAACTTGGATACAAAGGAGAAGGCGAATCTTCTAAGCAAGGTACTCAAAGAAATCAAAAACCTACTTGTAATCATTGTGGTAAAATAGGACATACTTCAAATAAATGTTGGAACAATGAAAAAGAAAAATTCAATGGAAAATGTTACAGCTACAATCAACCTGGTCACAAAGCAAATGAATGCAAAAAAAAAACCAAGATTCAGAGGTAATTGTCACAAGTGCAACAAACAAGGTCACAAGGCATCTGAGTGCAGATCCAAGACATTTAATCCAGCAGAACAAATTATGAAAGCAATGTTTGGATGGGACTACAACACCTAGTGTAGATGTCATTACTGTGGAGAATAAGGACACATTGACATGAATTGCATAAAACATCATCTAAGGAAAAGAGATACTACCGTAAGATGCTTCAAATGCACTAAACTAGGTCACATAGCCAGAAACTGCATGAATGCTAGTGAAGTTGAAGATGGAAAGAAGAATCAAGCAACTAAGGTCAGGAAACAGGTGAGACAAAAATGGATTCCTAAATCTACCGAGCAATCTAGTCCAAGTAATGGAATGGATGGCTCTACCAACTCAAACTAAATTTCCAAGAAAGCACTGGAACTGTATCCTCATAGACCAATCTCAAGCAGTTCCAGAACCGAATTAATAGAAAGATCTAAATCAGCATACAAGATGCAGTAAGATCACAGGGAGGTCGGTATCAGTCTTTACTGAGCAAGGTCGGTACCCGTCTTTACCGAGCGAGGTCGGAGTAATATGAATTCTCAAGTTCACCGAGTTGCGAAGTCTTTACCGAGCAATTAATTCTTAGTGGGTGACATTCTATCAGAATTCATACCCTAATTTGTACTGAGCATTAATGACAGAGTTATAAACAAAAAGCAAGTAATCAAACTCATTCTTCACCGCGAACCTTTAGCACTTTGAGAGCAGAAAATTTCAAGAGCAACCCAGCGATTCAACACTTTTGCGAAAGGAATTTTCTGTGAGCTACCATGGCATCATCCAGCACTTCAGTGAAGAAAGGATCTGATATGTTAGTCCAAGGGGAATGGAAAGCACCAGATTTCAAAATCGTGCCCACAATTGTAGTAGCCCTAGATCCGAACGGAGCTCAATCTCAGATTCCTCCTAAGGTACTACTTATTAACGATATCCACAATCATTTCAACTGTTCAATTCATGAAATGGGGAACCTAGAATTAGATACTGTGCGTGAAGAACTGTGTGTGGATGGTATTCTGAAACCCAAGCACAAACATCTAGAAGATAAAGGTTTAGTTCACATTGCACATCTACCTCGAAACTTTCGAGATAAATGGGTTAGATACATTCTCAGCCGTGTACATGATGGCAAGATTTGGCTTGAGCAACCCTTAGAGATCACAAAGAAGATGATTCATCAAATCACCGGTCTTCCCATGTTGAACAAAGCAAAAACTACCAAAACCCTAGGTCGGACGGAACTAGAGAAGAAAACCCTAGCCGAGTGGGACGGTAGAGGCATGAAAGTTAGCAGCATTACCGATGCTGAACTGAAGTTTGGTACACACATCATTGCCCATAAGATTTACAGTTCTAGTCGACAGAATAGTGTCTCCTATGAAGCTATCGACCTGGCATAAAAAGTGGTCAAGAATAACTTAACATTTGACCTAGCAGACTTATTGTTAAAGCAGTTTAACAAAAACATGGAAAGCATTCAAACTTCCAAAAACAATCCATGTAAGTTTGGATCCTTATTGGTCTGTTTATTCTTCTATGTTCAGAAATTCTTCCCTTCTAAAGGAAAAGTTGTATGGAGAAAAGATGTGCCAACCCTTTATGAAATAAATGAATACATCTCAGAAATGGGTGAAAATTTTGAAAGCATCATGGATAATTATTTTGAGTCTTTCAAAGAGAAAATGAATGACAGATTCCGGATTCCACAAAAGTTGGTGGAAGATTACAAAGATGACATTTGTTTTATGGTGGATTGTGATAATGTATATATTCAAGCAGCTAAACCGAGGACTGTATATGTAAAACCTCTTCCTTATGAGGTAAATATTGATGAAACCAAGAATATCATTGAAGCTCTTCTTAATCAGCCTATCAATCCCAAAGCTCCATATTTTGGAACATATGATGAAGCTAAGGTAAGAATTGAACTAAGCATAAAGCTTCCACAGGCGGTAAACAAAGGAAAGAAGAGGATAGCCAAAATGCAAATGATAACCGAGGACAAAGAAGAAAAAGATGAAGAAGAAGAGGAAAAGGATGAGAAAATAGAGGAACCAGAACCTGCAAAGAAGAAAGGAAAGGTATTCATCACTAAGGCACCTAAGCCTCCCACTACTGTATTTACAAGGAGAAATGCAAAAGGCAAGGCAGACAAGGCAGATAAAGACATAGCATTCAAAAGGCCTCCTCTAAACTTTCAAGAAAAGATCAAACTCTTTAGAGACGGATCAGGATCTGGAGTAAGTAACATAAAATCCTTTAGATATGAAACCAGATCGAAAATAGAACAGAAGGAAATAGAAGATGCTGTTATTGAAAAGATGGGACAGTGGAAATACTCTCCTGAAGAAATAGCCCCACAGGTTCCAGCAGTTCTACTAAATCCAATAAAAATGAGATGGAGCAATGCAAAGCAAACTGTGATAGATATATTTGATCAAACCCTAAGACAGTTAATGCCGAGCTTGAAAAATGATGAAGTAAAGAAGGCATTAAAAGAAAATGAAAGTAAGATGACATTAAAGTTCAATACTTGTTTGATTTTGATCAACAATATTGAATCGGTTGTGAAGGCTGCAAATGCTACATGGAAGAACATATACCACCTTCACCAACCGAGTATTGAAATAGTCATAATAAAAGATATTGAAGATGACAGTGATGAACAAGAAGAAGGCACTGAGGTAGATGATACTGTGAGGATAGCAGTAGAAGTCATTGCATCCCTTCCTACCTCTCCAGTAAAAGTTTCTACATCCAGCCCGGAGACACCTTCAAGCATGGTTGTGACAACTTCAACATTTGTCCAATCATCTATAGCAACAACAGAAGCAACTATCATTTCTTCTACCGAGTTGCAGTCTCCCGCATCATCAAGTTTTCCAGCAGTAAGTTTTCCAGTTTTTGAATCTTCAAGTGTAAATATTTTAAGTTCTCTAGTAGAAAGTATACCAGTCTCTATAGCTAGCCCTACTTTATCTACTGTCACTACTACCAAGGCATTAAGTACAGATAAGCCTAAGGCTCTACCGAGTATAAAATTTTTGGGTAAGAATGTAGTAGAGGATATAGACTTAGATGAAGAGATAGAGATTCCTACATTGGATTTTGCAAATCTATCAGCGGACCAAATGCAAAATATAGGTGAGATCCTCCAAAGGAAAGAAAAACAAAAGAAGCTTAAAGAGGAGAGAGACAAGGAATATCAAATCATCAAGGATGCTAAGGACATTTTGTCTGATGCATTAGGTATTAAAGTAGACTCCTCCCAACATATTTTGCTACAATTAGCAGAAGCAGTTAATAAATACAATGAGGATTCATCTGGGATAGAAAAGTTAGTTGAAAGAGCCAAGAAGAGATTCAACAATAAAGTGCTTGAGCACATTGCTTAGCACATAGCTATTAACCAAGTAGAATTGTCTTCAGTTTTGTCAAACACTGAATCTATCTATTCGAATGCTACCTCTCTTTTGGCCAGATTGTGCAATATTGCCGAGTTCACAAAGGATGTTAAGGATAAAATGAATAAAATGGATGAGGATATGAAGATTAGCATACATAAGCTGCAACTTGAACCAAGTTCAAGCTCTGCTCATCACATGAAAATCTCACACCTATCAAACATGCAGTCTGATCTACTCAAAGAAGACACAAGGATCCGGTCCACACTGCTAGACATCCAACACCTGATCCTTCCCATCATGAATAAAATGTATAAGCACATTGAACATTCCAAAACATTGATTCATGACAATCAATTCTCTATAGCAGATCACATGATTGAACTCTCTGTAGAAGTCCAAATTGCAATCCAAACATGTAAGATTCTGCAAGAAAGTTGGGACAGAACCCTGGCACTAATAATGAAGGTACATTCTGATTTTCTATCAAATTTTGGATTCTCTCTGTAAATAACTTGTATATACACCTTTGGCATTATCGTCAAAAAGGGGGAGTTATGTATAGAGGGAGATATATGTATAGAAGAAGATTTGTATAGAAAAAGTTAGCACATTGAAAGAGGGAGACAATGTATAAAGCTCTATAACACAAACTTTGAAAAATCAAAATAAAACTCAGCATGATTCATGTATATAAGTTTTGGCCAATAAGTGTTTTTGTCACTAATGCCAAAGGGGGAGATTGTTGGCATTAAACAGAATTGCCACTAGTGACAACACTTATTTGAATTCTGGGTGCAAACCGAGCAGACAGTGCAAACCGAGCAGACAGTGCAAACCGAGCAAGTTAGTACAAACCGAACAGGATAGTGTAAACCGAGTAACATCATGTCTACCGAGTCACTAGTATTTACCGAGTTCAAAACCTACTGAGTGATCAGTATGAACCGTGCCTTCACTTCTACCGAGAGCATGACGATGCTGAGTAATGCAGTGGACGCCGAGTATCAGAAAGTCATCGAGTTAGTTTGCAGGAACCGTGTAACCATACTTGGGCCGACTTAGTAGCACATATATTTATTTGTCAAGTCGACTTTGTAATTGTAATTGAAATTAATTGTTTAAGACTTGTATATAAACAATGTTGTAAAAATGTCAAAAAGTAAGAAGCATATATGTGAAAAAGAAAGAAGCATATATGTGAAAAAGAAAGAATCATATATGTGAAAAAGAAAGAAAGGCAGAGATAAGAGAATTACAAAGGGCTTCAGCAGTATAAGGAACAGCAAAGACAAATTCATCATAGAAGGTGATCAGTACATCAGCGAATCTCAATCAGTAATCCAGTTGCAAAGCCAGAGATCTACTGTTTCATCCTAACAGGTGAATCAGTACTAAATCCTTTAACCGGGTAGACTTAACAGTCTTTTGTAAAATCTCTTTACCGAGTGCATACTTCATTGTATGTTTTGTAAATCCTTTAACAGGGTGGATTTAGCAATCCTTATTGCTCCTAACAGGGCAGATCATCAGAAGTGATCAAATTGTAAGCCTTAACCGGCCAACTTTATTCTGCAGTATTAAAGCTTTGTGGGTTTCATCCCCACCCCAGTTTTACTTTCTTTTTGGAAGGTTTCTGGGTAACCAAATCTATGTGTCATTATTGTGAATGCTCTTAAGTTTCATGCTTTCTATATGCAAAGGTTAAAAGTAAATTACATGTTAAATTGAAAGAAAATTTGGAGTTACTGATTCACCCCTCCCCTCTCAGTAACTCGGTTAATTCTTGAATATTTCCAACAAATCCTTCTTGTGGGACTATGGCAAATAGTTGTGAACAGATGCCTTGATTAAAACCCTAAGCTAATTTTCCACCAATCCACCCCTAAAGGATTTTTAGTGCTTGTACGAGGTGAATAGTAATCACCCCAAGAAACCCATCATATCAAGCCCTCTTCAACATTTGAACTTGGCTAATATGGGCTTCAACATCCATTATGTTTTGTTGGACTTGCATATTCTAAGGAGTCCATGAGTGTGTTCCTAAGTCAATGAGAAAGTAATACATCTCTTCTCTTAGATAGGGCAAGATTAGTCTGATTGATTCATTGAGTCAGTTCCCTCTATTTTTTGTGATTGTGAGCCTGTTGCTATGTTAAACAACCTAAGACAATCTAATACATCAATTTTCAAAAACCTAGACAAAGAAATTTGCAAACAACTTGATACCAAAAACACCCAATAGGTGAAAAAACTTGCAAAATTTGAAACAAAGTCCTTTTCTGGTGTAGACTATCATCCTAGAATTTCAATTATCGTACGAGTCTTGCTATGATTTTTAATTATTGTATCAGAACCCCTAGAAAGTCATATGGGAAAAAATACCTGGTCATATGAGTCTTGTTAAAAATCCCTCAGCAAAAAGATATCCTAGAGACATTTGTCATACGAGCCTTTGTAATTGTTGTCCCTGACCTGATTCTGTGTCGTACAAGCCTGGATACTGTCATATGTGAGTTGACCCAAAATTGCCAAAAAATCCCTATTTTGTCAAAAATTCAATTCAATTTGCAACCATTGTTTAGAGTCTGTTATAAATCCCCTGTGTTAGGAACATAGTAGAGTTAACAAAGAATCCAACTCATTTTCCCAAAGTGGTCTTTTTAGCTTGATTTTGCCTTGTGATTTATCGATCTAAATCCCATCTCATCTTGTGTCAAAACCTTGTCAAAATGATCTCAAAATCTATCCTCAAAATGGCTAAGTGTTGTGAGCTCATGTCCATCATCTTTTGGGCATCTACCCATACACCTAGGGCACAATATCCTAAACTTACGTCAAATCAATCTTTTTATCAACAACCCAATCTAATCTTGACAAGGTTGTGTCATTCAATTTTTCCTAAATCAGATCATCTATCAGTTATCTTATCTCTCTTTCAATTCACCCAAGGTTAATGGTGGAAACTAGAGCTTCCTCACATAGAAAATAGAGAGAAGAACCAAAAATCTCTCCATCATCTTCTATTTTGGCTCAGATATTTCATCAGCCTTATGATACAAATCTATATGAAGAAGATGCCCTTGGCAATTTTCGCTTGAAAGGTGGCTACATAACCCCTCTAGTATCAACACTAGACCCAAATCAAAGCACCACTATGTCTCAAGGAGGAGCAAACCAAGGTTCCCAGGGTCACCAATCTGACCATAGTGGGGATCAAGAACTCACACTCTCTAAAATTTCCCAATATCAGAATGATGATGTCTTCAAGAAAATGATGAAACACTTCTTGTGTGAAGACAAAGAGGCATATTTCCTTGAATTGGCCCAACAAGGTGCCAAACTTTATCCAAGCTTCGGCATTGACAATATGGTCACACACAAGGAAGAAACACCCATCACTACTACAATGAAACAAATTCATGCAATGCAAATTAAGCTAAACCAGCTGGAAAAGGAGAAATAAATTAAAGAATTCTCCATGGATGCTCTATGTCCTTTTCCATTTTATTATAGCTTGTATATGCCACCATTCCCTAAAGGGGTATAACTCCCAAAATATGACAAATATGATGGAAACTCTGATCCTCAAGATCATGTCAGAGAGTTCTACACCTTATCAATGGAATTTATGCATGAACCTACATTCTTAATGTGTCTCTTCCCCTGATCTTTGGGAGGGGAAGCCATCAATTGGTTCTCTAAGATACCCCCCACAATCAAAATTTTTGAGGAGTTAATCAAACTATTTTATTAACAATACTCCTACAATATCTGGCATCCAATCACCATGATCGATATCTGCAATCTGAAACAAAACTCAAGAGAACCCTTCTTGACCTTCCTCAAATGTAGGAGGAAGAAGTTTTCACTCTATGCTTGACCAATCCCAGAAAATGAAAAACTAGAAATCTTTATCAATAATTTGATTTCAGAAATCAATTATCATCTGCAAATGCAAAATCATACATCCTTTGATAAAATGGTAGAAAATGCCATAAAGATAAAAAATGTGATTGTTTGAAAGGGAGACATATCAGTTCATAAAGAAAACAAGTATGATTCAGGATCTAATTCCAACAAGGATAAGGGAAAAAGTTGGAACAAGAACAAAAACATTGTCACATGAGATGGTGTTGTTGATCATATCAGTGCTCCATCTAAACCACCAGCATTTAATCTCACCATTGGCACCCAAGCCATAAAATCTTCCAAGATGAAAGCAACTAAACCAGCTAAAAATTCAACTAACTATAAACCTTGGATTACAAAACCAAAGCATGAGTTCACTCCTCTAGGTGAGTGCTTGGAATATTCTATGAAAACTCCATTGGAAAATAATATCATCACGTTACCTGAGATCAAACCATATGATCCCAGAGTCAAACCTAAGTGGTGGAAAGAGATCAATTTTTGTGATTTCCATCAAAACAAGGGTCATAAACCAATAAATCCATGCATCTAAAACATCTCATTCAAGACAAAATTGACACTGGAGAAATTGTAATTGACAAACATAAATCCAACAATGATCATACAACATTCACGGAACCTTTTTTGAAACATAATCAAGGAGATTTGTCATCTAAACCAAACATGGGTGCTAAAGTCAACTACACTTACTCTGATAACAATGATATCATCAACATGGTAGAACCATGCCTCTCTAAACATTGTAACATCATAACTATTGTTAGAAAGGATAGAGATAACAAGACAACTAATGCAGTTACTCAATCTCAAGCTCAGGAAATTCTTCAAGGAAAAAACTCAGGTTCATCCAACACCCAGAAGGTGCCATTTAATCTTGCATTTGCATCTAAACAAAGGAATACTTTCAAATCTTCCAATTCTAAAGAGTCCAAAGAGATATCATACATCATCCAACAACTGCAACATACCAATGCCAAAATCTCTATATTCAAGTTGCTTTGCATCTCTCCTGCTCATTGTGCAATTCTAAGCAAATCTCTAATTGGCTCTAATGTTCCTAAAGATCTTAATCTTGATAGATTCCAAACAATGGTGGGTCACTTGACGTCCCCTTAGTACATATCCTTTTTGGAAGAAGATGACAACTCACTAAGTCACCCACATAACCAGCCCTTGCATATTGAAGTCTTAATCCAAAACCGTCATGTCAAGCATGTGTTAATAGATGGAGGCATTGGTTTGAATATATGCTCTTACAAATTGGTTATACAACTAGGATTTTCAAAAGATGCTATTGATCCTAAAAAGAAGATAACCATAAAAGCATATGACCAACAAGAGAGAAATTCCAAAGGAGTCATTGTGCTACCTATCAGGATAGGACCTGTCATGAGAGATATCACCTATCAAGTGCTAGATCTCCACTTGGCCTATAACATTCTTCTAGGAAGGCCCTGGATACATGAAATGCAATCTATTCCATCAATGCACCATTAGTGTCTCAAGTTTCCCTATGATGGAGTAAAGGTCACTATATCGATAGACACATCAACATCTTGCAACACATTGAAAGAAAGTGTAGATAAACTTGTTCCACATAACTATTGTTAGAAAGGATAGAGATAACAAGACAACTAATGCAGTTACTCAATCTCAAGCTCAAGAAATTCTTCAAGGAAAAAACTCAGGTTCATCCAACACCCAGAAGGTGCCATTTAATCTTGCATTTTCATCTAAACAAAGGAATACTTCCAAATCTTCCAATTCTAAAGAGTCCAAAGAGATATCATAAAACATCATCCAACAACTGCAACATACCAATGCCAAAATCTCTATATTTGAGTTGCTTTGCATCTCTCTTGCTCATCGTGCAATTCTAGACAAAGCTCTAATTGGCTCTAATGTTCCTAATGATCTTAATCTTGACAAATTCCAAACAATGGTGGGTCACTTGACATCCCCTTAGTACATATCCTTTTTGGAAGAAGACAACAACTCACTGAGTCACCCACATAACCAGCCCTTGCATATTGAAGTCTTAATCCAAAACTGTCATGTCAAGCATGTGTTAATAAATGGAGGCGCTGGTCTGAATATCTGTTCTTACAAATTGGTTACACAACTAGGATTTTTAGAAGATGCTATTGATCCTAAAAAGAAGGTAACCATAAAAGCATATGACCAACAAGAAATAAATTCCAAAGGAGTCATTGTGCTACCTATCAGGATAGGACCTGTCATGAGAGATATCACCTATCAAGTGCTAGATCTCCACTTGGCCTATAACATTCTTCTAGGAAGGCCCTGGATACACGAAATCCAAGCTATTCCATCAATGAACCATTAGTGTCTCAAGTTTCCCTATGATGGATTAGAGGTCACTATATCGATAGACACATCAACATCTTGCAACACATTGAAAGAAAGTGCAGATAAACTTGTTCCACATAACAAATAGTCTTCCACCAAACAAATAGACATATCATCTACATCTAAAATGGAAGACCTATCAAAAGGAGTCAAGATCAAAGACACTAGCATGGGAGAATATGTTGGCAAGTTGACTATACTTTTGTATATGACTTAATATAGTGTTGTCATTATGGAAACAAAGTCATATATTGTTTTGGAGTCAGTGCACATCATCAGAAGATCAGAAATTGGCTAAGTACAGAAGACTGGATAGTTAATAGAGCACCAGTAGATCAGAGCATCAGTGCACATGTGTATGACAGAGTTATGGTATGCACCCTAGAACATAAGATGGTAAGAGTATATTCATGCTTAGTCTAAGAGTGCATGATCAGAAGATTCAGTATGAAAAAGATATAGACAGTTGAAGTTACACAGATAGTGAATGCCAGAACAAAATAGTGTATACAGTCGATTGTTGGTAATTTGATTAGCGACTATAATATTGTTTTGTAAAGGCTATGTGCCTATTGTAATTAGGTTGTAGACATGTAATTAAATTTTTTTGTAAACATGCTTGAGCCAATTCAATTAGAAGCATTGTATGTAATCAGTTTATAGGCCAACCTAGTTAATTGTTTTGGTAGCGTATATAAATATGAGATGTGCCCTTTGTAATTAATGATGAAAAAAAAAATAGAGTTGAGATAAGAAGAGAAGAAATATGAAAATATTTGATAACATTTATTATAGCTTTGCAAGAGGTCAAAGCATCAACGAATCAAAGGAACTAATTAGACAAGCAGTGTCACAGTGCCACTTCATCTAGCAAATGTAGTTTGTATCTGAGATCAAAATGCTGTAGCCTTCACCATTTGAGTAGTGAGCTCTAGAAAAATGTGTCCACACCCCTAACAGGGTTAATTGTAAAAGACTCCTAACAGGGTCTGACCCTTGACAAGGTCACTGTACTAAATGCATTGTAAAGACAACTCCTAACAGGGTTAAGGATCTTCTAACAAGGATTATAAAACACTAGTTCAGATTATTAGTGGGTGTCAATTCCCACTAGGTTTTTTACCTATTTGGGTTTCCTCATAACCATATTGGTGTTATGTGTTGTGTTCATCTATCTTTCTTATGTTAATGTTCATTTTAGTTCTTAAGTATTCAAGTTAAGTTTAAAGAATAAAGTAAAAAGATTGAATATAGTGAACACTAATTCAACCCCCCTCCCCCTCTTAGTGTTCCCATTCCTAACAATTGGTATCATAGCTCTGGTCCTCAGCAAAGAAGTTTAACCACTTGAGGAGATTATGGACAAGAAAAAAATGAAACATTTGAAAAGAAATCTTGAAGCTTCTCTTGAAGACCTGGATAGATCTGAAAAACAAATTGAAGAGATAAAATAAAAAGTTAGTGATGCTCAAGTAGTCATCAAAAGACTAAGGAAAGATTTAAAAGAATGTTCTAGCAGTGATTTAGGGATCATGTTTAAAAAGATAAATGAAGAGAACACATCTCTGAAAGATCAGATTGAAGAATTGGATGACAAGCTAACTAACAATCAGGAAATCTATGATGGACAGATCAAAGAGAACCTTCAACTAAATGAAGAATTGAGGCAAGCAAACATGGAAATCTTGGAGCTAAGAAACAACAAAGAAAATTTGGAATTTCAGATAAAAGAAACAAATAATCACATTGATAAATTACACACAAGCAAGGGTCTGATATAATCTTAGTTACTAGTGGCATTAGATTCAATGAAGCACAAAATCAGATTGCTAACATACGAGCAAGGATGAAAGCACCAGAAGACACCACATATGCTAAGGAGACTAGAAGTCAGACTAAAGATAATGTTGGATCATCCAAAGATGAGCGCAATCTAGTAGGCCAAACTTGTTATGCATGTAACAAGCATGGACATATAGCAAGGAATTGTAAAGAGGTAAGACCTTTCAATGGTTACTATTATTCATGCAATAAATTTGGTCATAGAGCTATGAATTGTAAGACAAGTAAGAAGAACAAGACTCAGCATAATCAGAGAAATTAGAATCAGCCAAATGTAAGAAGTTCTCAGAATGTTACATGTTAGATATGTAACTATAATGGTCACTCAGCTAGACAGTGCAAAATGGTAACCCATGTCAATGTGCTGAGGAATTTAAGGCCTCTAGTTATTTGTCACTCATGTAACAAGGCTAGACACATCTCAAAGTTCTGTAGATCAAGAATGAAAAGTTAGGAAAGCCCTAAAATGCCAGAAGAATCAATTCTGGATACTGAAGGAGAAGTCAAGTTTGTGAAAGCTTCAAAAGATGTGAGCTTGATTTGGTCAGAGCCAAAAAAGGATAAGGTTGATAAGAATGTATTGGATGCATCCATAGTGGACGCACTCTCTACATTTAGATGAATGGCCCTCAGGGTCATAGGAGAAGCTAATTTAGCTCTAAACCCCTACGTGGCCAATATAATCACCCTCAAAGTATGCACCTTTGGATTTAACCTTTTGGAGACTAGAAAAACCTATGTGCAAGAGAACACTAGCTGACTAATAGTAGAATAAAAGTTGGAGATTTTCAATGAAAGTCTGCTTTACGGGGCAAGCATTAATAGTAGATTTTTTACTTTAAAGTACACAAAAGCTTGTAAATTACTCATTGCATTCGAGTTCAGAGTGATTGAAGAGCACATAAGCCCTATGTATTGATTGTGAAGGATTTCAAATTAATTCACCAGTGAAGCAGTTTGTTTGATCAGTTGCGGAATCCCTAATCCATTGCGCCGATTCAGAAGCTCTTGGAAACCATTAGGAAAGTGATATACAAGTAAGTGATGCTTACTCCCATTGTATTTGATGTTATGGAGAAGAAAAGATATGTATTTAAGAGGCACCCATTCAAATCTACATTGGATGACCTAGAAGGGGCATTCTCCCGCACTCCTATGGGTGTTATGCATGTCAAAGACATCCGTGCATAAATATATTGTAAGAAGGAACAATTAGGACTTGATAGGATAAGAGCACACTTAGAGACCATGATGAAACTGGATAAACCTTCTTGGATGAGTATGCATAGTTTGAAAACCACCCTATAATTGAATATGCTACTACATATGAGTTCTATGAGTTTGAATGGATAAATATTCTACTTAGCATGATTCATGATGACCTATTCTAGATAGGTGAAGTGCCAGTTAGGATTACAGGAGACCTAATCCATGAGATGATAGGTCTCTCTAAGAAAGGCACCATTCTTCTAGCAGGCAAGGACATGAGAAAACTTGTTGAGAAAACATGCAAATCAAGAAGTGATAGGCATGGAATGACTATAGAGCCTATAGAAGAAAATGACACCAAATTGATGTTTATGATACTAGGGTATAGGTTTCTACACACTAGTAGAGTGAATAGTGTGTCAAAGGCCATAATTCTTGCAGCAATAAGGATTGTTAGAGAAAATGGAGAGTTCAATTTGTGCGAGATCCTGCACACACAATTGATAGACAACATCAAAGCCATTAAACATGACAAGACCAAAATATTTAGGTTTGCATCTTTGATCATATACATGTACTTCCACATTCTTGGAAAGGTGTCAAATTTGTATTTGGACAAGATTTTGGCTACATTGCCATAGCTATCATTTAAGAAAACTACTGAGAGTAAACTAAAAGACTACATGACACTGGAATTAAAGACATTTAGGGCCAAAATACAGATGAGATACAAGATTCCAAAAAGCATTGTTGAAAATTAAAAAGATAGCATTTTCTTTCTGGTAGAAACTGATGCAACATGTATGGAAGTTGTTGAACCAAGGATAAAGTGGATTCATCCACTTAGATATGAGGTTCAAGAGTCAATTCTAGAGGCATATGCTCAAGTACTATTATCAGCACCTAAGGACCCTAATGAGCCAAGATGGGGGACTTAAGAAGAGAAAAAAAGAGAAGTTGATGCAGTCTTAAATAGTGCAACAACTAAAAGAAAAGTAGCCAAGGTTACTTTTGAAATATTGAAGATTCATGGAGTAACACAAGAAGACCTTGACAAAGCAAGACAAGAAAATATTTCTTTGGGGATTGAGAGTGCATCCATAGTAGAAGCAAAGTCTGATGATCTTAAGTTGTGGAATATCAAGATTGAGAAGACTGATGATCAAAAGGATAAATAGGACAAAACTGATGTTACCACTCCTGCGCCCACTATTAAAATTGACATTGAGACCACTAATGCATCTCCCAAGATGCCTAAGAGAAGAAAACAAACTTCTACAAGCCACCTTTCAGCTAGAGCCACAAGAAGAAAAGTGAAAAATGTGTCGCCACCTCGAGAAGTAGGATTCCTACCTAGTATTCAAGTGTTAAGGACTAGAGTAGTAGAACAAGGAAGGCTAGATTAGATAGCCAAGTTTTATTACAAATACCATGAAATTGATAAATCAGAGATTCGTGACATATTGATCAAACACATGACAAAATTCAAGAATACAATTCTTGAATTGAAGATGGCTATCCCAGATAAGGTATGGGAGATTTTGGATACCTTGAAAAGACAAGCCACTGAAGAAGATTTTAGAATCAGAGAACAAACAATAGATTACAATCTTCCAATATGTTTTGTTGAAGAAAAGACACTGTTATTGAATTTGGTAAAACTACACTTACGGACAAAGATGAGAACATTACACATCATGAACAAAGATTATGAACTGGTGACAAAAGAAACAAAGAAAGCCTTTGAAAAGGTATTCTTAAAACAACACATAAAACCTTCATCTACACCCATCACTCAAACATCTTATGAGAAGGACAAAGTAGCAGAGATCACTAATGTACCAGTTACAGGTCCTTAAGACTCAACACCTATAGTTGTAGCACCCACAGAGGCAGAGAAACCCGCACCCATGGTAGAAGCAAATATGGATGATACAATTTTTATTGACTATGTTGAGATTGCAATGCCGGACACAGATATTGATTTGAATAATTTTGAAGAAGCCTTTGTAAGAACTCAAGAGGCTGATAATCTATGTGGTAACACTCCTCTCAATAAACAAGAAAAATTATTTATTGGGGACATAACAGATGAAAGAGAAGAAAAAGAAACAAAAAAGAGGAAGAAAAGATAGAAGGAAAAGAAGAAGAAAAAGAAATAGAAAAAGAGGAAGAAAAGATAGAAGGAAAAGAAGAAGAAAAAGAAAAGGAAGCAGAAAAAGAGAAATGAGAAGTAGAGATCAAAGAAAGTGAGCCAAAAGATGAGCCATCTATTGAAATGAAAATTAGAGTAAAGCAAGAAGTAGTGGATAGCACTCCTATCACTCCTTCTGTATCATTTTTGTCAAGATTGACACCAGACACCACTAGTCTAGATTCTTGGGGAGAAGAAGACCTGATCAAGATCAGTTTCTTAGCTATGAAAAAGGCCAAAGAGAAACAAGTGATGAGGAACCCCCTATTTGTTGAGTCAGTGAACATCTTGAACAACCTACTACCTTTAGAAAAGAAAGTGTCTAAGGTTCATTCAATGGATGATGTGAGCATAATTCTTTCAAATTTTAAGACAAATTTTTCTATCTTGGAAGAATATGCATCCCTAGTTGTAGAAGAGTACATGAAGAAGAGGCTCAGTGAATTGGTCAAAATCTTTGCACTTGATCTAAGTTCACTCAAGGTTGGTCAAGCATCCTTAAAAGAGTTTGCAGAAAATGGCAGGAAGATCATTCAAAATTGTATGGACCAAGACAAGCTAACTAATGATCATTTCAAGAAGATACAAGAGGCAGAAGAAATGATAGAAAAAGTAAGGAAATCAGTAGAAGACCCCTCCACTACTGTAACTATATGTAATAATATATATCAAGGGAAGATTGACAAGATTGAAAGATACGAAAAAGAGATGTCTAAAATAAGGGCAAGGCAAACACAACTAAGGAATGCTCTTGCGCCCACCCTAGATGTGCTAAATTAGAATATCAAGGAGATTAATGCCACCATGGTGACATATGATTAAGGTCCTAGCTCAGATTTGGAGAAGATGGAGAAGATGAAATATGCATTATGTGCCCATCTCCAAATAGTCAATGTATTGATTGCATTCTGGAAGCAAGAGATCCACAAATTACAGATAGCATATCTGGATGTACTTTCCCTATAAGTACTTGTAGAGATTCAATTTTTAGCACCTTTGTCATTAATGTCAAAGGGGGAGTATGTATAGAATATGGAGTTATAGATATGTAAATAATATGTATAGTAATAAGACTAAGGGAGATATAAGTTAGAGTTTTTGTATAAGAGGACATATAGTAACTTTTCCATATTCCTTCATTGCCATCAATGACAAAGGGGGAGATTTTTGGCAAGTTGACTATACTTTTATATATGACTTAATATAGTGTTGTCATTATGACAAAAAAGTCATATAGTATTTTGGAGTCAGCACACATCATCAGAAGATCAGATATTGGCTAAGTATAGAAGAATAGATAGTTAACAAAGCACCAGTAGATCATACCATCAGTGCATGTGCATATGACTGAGTTATGGTATGAGCCCTAGAACATAAGATGGTAAGACTATATTCATTCTTCATCTAAGAGTGCATGATAAGAAGATTTAGTATGACAAAGATATAGATAGTTGAAGTTACACAGACAGTGAATGCTAGAACAAAACAATGTATACAACCGACTGTTTGTAATTTGATTAGTGACTATACTATTTGATGCAGCAGTGGTTAGCAAAAGCCTTATAACAGTGAGAAAATGGTAAGTTTCAATCCCTCAACACCCAGGGTGAAAGGGCCAAGTGCTAGATACCTATCTTAGGTATAGTAAAGGACTTGGAGAAGGTTATCACAACCCAACTATGCAAGGTAACCTAATCACTAGGCTTACCAAAGTCCTAAGCACCAAGGAACAAGAATTCACCAAGAGGTCTCCTTAACAAAATGAGTACTCAAACCCCATGAAATGGATACTAAGACTAGGGGTGGCCTGCAATCACTTCTCTAGCCTATTCAGGTCCTATTTTGATAGTTCCAATGGTTCTTTCACCAATGGGCAACTCATAATACCAAGTTGCTTCACAAAACCAACTTTAGGCTTGTAGCCTTTTCAAACTAGTATTTTGAATCTAGGTCAAAATCCTCCCAAACAAAGTATGAATTAGGTTGGGAATCTAGACACCCTTTTGGGACTTATAAAACATATTAAGACAACAGGACTTGAAACCAAATGGAGTTCACTAGTTTATCTAATTTTAGGACAGGGCTAATAGGCCTAATCAGGTCTGGTTTGCACTACAAGTTCTTCTTCCTCCAAGCCAATGCAAATATCAATGATGGGATCCTTTGAGGACATGTACAAGGGCTCCAAATCCAAAATCTTGGGTCTTGATGAATCCCCAACCAGATTTTATAATGACTATCCTAAGTCATTGGTAGGTGCACATATGGGCATGTACACCTAGGACTTTGTGGAAAACACACCTCCCTACAGAACTCCACCTCTAACCTACATTTTCTAAAAGCACATAAAGAAAGGTTGAATTCCACCAAGGGGGATCAGATTCCCATGGGGGAATTGGGTCAAAAGAGAAAGCCCTATCAGAAACATGCTGGAAAACCCTCTATCCGGGAAAGCAATCAAGGAACTTTGATAACTCCTGATCTAGGATGAATTAGATCATGAAGCCTACTACATTTGAAAGAGGATTGGATACAAAAACTTCCAAACTCAAAAAATCATGCACACCAGCTTGTACCTATCCGTACTAGGGCACTATTCTTGAGGATTGTAGTGAAATGGTTGATATTTTTATTGATTAATTGCCAAATTACATCTTCATGGCCTACCACCCACCTATAAGGGCTTATGTAGGCACTCCCAATAGAACTTGTTTGAATTGACTAGCCATTTGGGAGTTGTGTTAAGCATGTTTGACAACTTTTAAGAAGTTGCTCGAAAGTTGCATGACAACTTTTAGAGCAACTTTTGCCTATTTTGCTATCTTGCAAATCTAAAGACCAAACTTGGTTCTAGCACTAAGCTAATGATCCAACATGGATCTAAAACCTTAAAACATGAAAAATCCTAAGATCCTATGATTTTTAGGCCCATTGACCATTTGGACCATAGTTAGCCAGGGGCTTATAATTGTGCCAATCCTAGAACTAAGCCTTACAACTTGGTCTAGGTGCCTGACTAGAACTTCTAAGCTAAGTAGAGAGTTTAGGACTCTTAGGTGAATTATTTGATTAGTTTAGAGTAGGTTCTCCTACACCATACTCCCCTTGAGTTTTATAACTCAAGTCCCTACTTGAGGGTAACAAATCCACTGAAGTCCCATGTTGTTTGATTTGGTCTTTGGTTAGCCAAGTAGCATTTATGTTGGGGAGGCCCTTCCATTTGATTAAGTATTATTGCATGTACTTCTTAGTTCTGGTCTTCTTTAATAGCTTGGTGTCCAAAATTTCTTCCAACTCTATTGGTCTGCTTTGGGGAAGATTGGTAACATAGTTCTCATCTTTGCTATTTGTTTCCTCACCCTGCTCATTTATTGGACCTACTAGAGCTTTGTATGGTGTGAGGTTTGCCACATTGAATATAGGAGAGATTTGCAAAGTTGGAGGAAGGGAGATCTCATAGGTGTTGTCACCAATTTTGTTAAGTATGTTGTAGGGGCATACTTTCTTCATTTTTAATTTGGAGTATCTACCCTTAGGTAGTATCTCCTTTCTTAGGAAGGCCCAAATGTTGTCCCCCACTTTGAAATGGACCTCTCTCCTTCTCTTGTCAGCATTTTCTTTGTACTTCAAACTAGACTTTTGCAAAGTTTCCTTCACTTGCTGATGTACCTTTGTAATGAGCTCTACTAGTTCTTGGCCTTGAGCACTGATTTTGAAATCAGAGGGGAGTTCCATTAGATCCAATGGTCCCTTGGGGTACAAACCATACATTGCTTGGAAAGTTGTACTGGTTGACCTATTTATAGAGTTATTAAAGGAAAACTCTACTTGGGGCAAGATTGTATCCCAACTTTGTGAGTATTGCTTGGTTAGGCATCTTAGGAGATTTCCTAGGGACCTATTTACTACCTCAGTCTTCCCATCTATTTGTGAGTGATAGGCAGAGCTATAGGTGAGATTTGTACCTAACTTCTTGAAGAGTGTCCTCCAAAAGTGCCCTTGGAACTTTACATCCCTATCTGATACAATTGTCTGAGGTAAGCCATGAATTCTAACTACTTCTTTGAAGAAGAGATTGGCTATATGAGATGCATCATTTATGCTCTTGCATGGCACAAAGTGAGCCATTTTTCTGAACCTATCCACTATGACAAACACACTATCAAATCCTTGCTTGGTTTTAGGCAGTCCCATGACAAAATCCATTGAAATGGATTCCCAAGGCCTTGAAGGGATTGGTAAGGGTTGGTAGAGCCCTTGATTTATTGTCATTCCTTTAGCTTGTTGGAAAATAGTACAAGACTCAATAAACTTCTTAATTTCATTGTTCAACTTGGGACAAAAATAACTCCTCTTCACCATGTCTGTTGTCTTGTCAATGCCAAAGTGACCTCCTAGGCCACCACAATGTTTTTCTCTGATTATGTTTTCTCTCATTGAACACTTTGGTATGCATAATTGTGCTCCCTTGAATAGAAGCCCATTTTGAATCAGATATTCAAAAAAATTAGTGTGATATCCGCCCTCCATTTTTGTACAAATCTAATATATCTCTGAAAAATTAGGGTCATCTGGGTACAAGTGTTTGAGGGACTCAATTCCCACACTTTGTAGTTGAAATTCTTCAACCATATGAATCCTCCTACTAATTGCATCAGCAACTTTGTTTGCTACACCCTTTTTATGCTTAATGTTGAAGGTATAGGCCTGCAATTGCTCTACCCATTTGAGATGCCTGACTGAAAGTTTTTCTTGTGAATTGAGGAAGCTTAATGCACGGTTGTCAGTGTAGACTACAAACTCTTTTGGGATCAAGTAGTGCAGCCATTTCTTGAGGGCTTGGACCATGGCATAGAGCTCTAGGTCATAAGTAGAGTACTTCCTTTTGGCCTCATTCAATGTCTCTGAAAAGAAAGCAATTGTCTTGCCTTCTTAGCTTAGGACTGCTCCTATAACCAAATTGCTTGCATCTGTCTCCACAGTGAAGACCTTGTTGAAATTAGGGAGGACCAAGATAGGATATTGGGAGACTCTATTCTTCAAGTATTGGAATGCATCATTGGCTTCCTTTGTCCATGCAAACTTAATCTTCTTTCCACCTTTGATTGTTTCAAGCATTGGTGCACACACATGACTAAACTTTTTTATGAAATTCCTATAGAATGTTGCAAGCCCATGGAAGCTCCTTACATCACCTTGATTATTTGGTGGAGGCCAATTAATGATTGCATCTACCTTCTCAGGATCCATCTTGATGGTACCTTGTGAAATCACAAAACCTAGGAACACAAGTTCCTTCCTCATAAACATGCACTTTTCCAAGTTGATTACCAACTTGTGCAGATGGAGTCTTCTCAGTACCTATTCCACATGATCAAGATGGTCTTCCTTGCTATGACTGAATATTAGTATGTCATCAAGGTAAACAACAACAAATTTCCCTCTAAAATCTATGAATATCTCATTCATAAGCCTCATAAAAGTGCTAGGGGCATTGCTTAAACCAAAGGGCATTACTAACCATTCAAACAAACCTTCAGTAGTCTTGAATGCTATTTTCCATTCATCTCCAGGCTTGATTCTAATTTGATGGTAACCAAACTTTAAGTCTATCTTGGTGAAGCAGCAAGCACCTCCTAGTTGATCTAATAGGTTCTCAATCCTTGGCATGGTAAATCTATACCTTATTGTGATTTTGTTTAGAGCCCTACTGTCAGTGCATAACCTCCATTTTCCATCCTTTTTAGGGACCAAGACTGAGGGTACAACACAAGGCTAAGACTCTTTTGAATGAGCCCTCTTTCCAATAATTCAGTGACCTATTTTGCAATCTCTATATGCTGCAATGGTCATTTTGTATGGTGCCTTATAAGGTAGGGATGATCCTGGTATGAGGTCTATTTCATAAATAATGTCCCTAATGGGAGGGAGGCTAGTGGGCAGGTCACTAACAGTGACATCTTTGTACTTTTGCAGCAGTTTTATGGTTTCATTTGGTATGGGTTCCCTTTGATCAAACCTGATGTTATCTTTGTGCTTTGAGATTAAAAAAATGGTTCAATATCAGATTCTTTCAAGGGTTTTAAAATCTCCTTTTCTCCCATGATGATCACAGTGGGTTCTTTTTTAGTTTTGCTATCCGGTAGGGGCTTCATAGTGAAGGTCTTCCCATCTTTGGTGATGGAGTAGGTTTTTTTCCTACAGTGGTGTATGGCATCAACATCAAATTGCTAGGGCCTACCTAGAAGGATGTGAGAGGTATCCATCTCAACAACATCACAAAGGACCTTGTCCTTGAAGTCAGCAATAGAGAACTCTATCCAAGCTTGTTTTGTTACTAGAGTTTGTTGGCCTTTGGTTAACCATGAAACATGATAGGGGCAAGGGTGCGGCTTCTTAGGGAGATTTAACTTCTAAACCATTTCACAAGATACAAGATTTTTAGTTGAACCAGATTCAATAAGAAGATTGCATACCTTTCCATGACATTTGATCTTTGTCCTAAAGAGGTTCTTTCTTTATGGAGGCTCTTGGGTTTGTGGTACTTGAAGGAAGACCTACCTCATCATTAGACACACTCTCCTTCCTCTAGTTTCAAGTCTCTAGTATCAGCATTGTCTTCTTGTTTATCTTCTTGGACAAGTTGTGCTCTTCTCTCACCTTGGTTATTGTTATTTCTCTTCTCAGTGCATCTTCCTACATGATGTCCCATTTGGTTGCAATAGAAACATTTCAATGTTTCATTACCTATTCCTAAATTTTTCCTTCCCCTATTGAAAGGTCTTCTTCCTCTATAGTTTCCTCTTGAATTAGAGTCACTATTTTCTTTATCTCGTTGGTCAGGGGTCTTACTATTACTGCCACTACTTTTTCCCTTGTTCCAAGAGTTTCTCTTGCCTCTAAAGTTCTTCCCACTATCATTACTCTTCCCTTTTCCAAAGTCATGCTTCCTCTTCCATTTTTCCTCTACCTTAAGTGCCTTTTTATAGCACCTATTGACTATGGTAGGGCAGTATAGACTTAGCTCTTCTTGAATGGATACCTTTAAGCCATTCATGTACCTTGCTAATTTTTCTTCCTCATCTTTAGCCATATTGGTCTTCATACACAATTTTAGGAACTCCTGGGTGTATGATCCTACATCCATGTCCTTTTGTTTTAGACTTTGATTCCTCCTATGGAGTTGTACCCCATAGTCCTTAGGTACATATGTCTCTTTGATCAATGCTATCATTCTATTCCATGAATTGATCATATTCTTCCCATTCTTCACCCTCTTTGTTTGGATGAAGTTCCACCAAGTCAGGGCTGCTCCCTTTAACTTGGATCTTGCCACCTTTACCCTTTGCTTTCCAGGCATGTCTTCAGACTCAAAGAACATTGTCAAAGCCTCTATCCAATCCAAGGCTAAATCAGTATTCATCTTGCCATTGAATATCGACAAATCTATCTTCTCTTCCATGGTTCTCCTTCCCATGGATTTCAAGGCATCTATGAAAGGTCTTTGGTTTGAAGGGGTACGTTGAGTAGCATCATCCTCCTCTTCTTCACTCCCTTCTTCATTTTTAGACTCATCTTTGTCCTTGTCATCAAGCTTCTTCTCAAGTTCTTGAAGCCTCTTAGTTAAGGCTTTATTTGTAGCCTTTTTCTCTCTCACCATCTTTTCCAACTCACTATTTGTGACCCTTGTAGGGATCTCCTCATTCTTAGGATCAGACATAGCTCTAATACCACTTGATGTAGTAGTGGTCAGCAGAAGCCTTATAACAGTGAGAAAATGGTAAGTTTCAATCCCTCAACAACCTAGGGTGAAAGGGCCAAGTGCTAGATACCTATCTTAGGCATAGTAAAGGACTTGGAGAAGGTTATCACAACCCAACTATGCAAAGTAACCTAATCACTAGGCTTACCAAAGTCCTAAGCACCAAGAAAGAAGAATTCACCAAGAGGTCTCCTTAACAAAATGAGTACTCAAAACCCATGAAATGGATACTAAGACCAGGGGTGGCCTACAATCACTAATCTAGCCTATTTGGGTCCTATTTTGATAGTTCCAATGGTTCTTTCACCAATGGGCAACTCATAATACCAAGTTGCTTCACAAAACCAACTTTAGGCTTGTAGCCTTTTCAAACTAGTATTTTGAATCTAGGTCAAAATCCTTCCAAACAAAGTATGAATTAGGTTGGGAATCTAGACACTCTTTTGGGACTTATAAAATATATTAAGACACCAGGACTTGAAACCAAATGGAGGTCACTAGTTTATCTAATTTTAGGACAGGGCTAATAGGCCTAATCAGGTCTGGTTTGCACTACAAGTTCTTCTTCCTCCAAGCCAATGCAAAGATCAATGATTGGATCCTTTGAGGGCATGTACAAGGGATCCAAATCCAAAATCTTGGGTCTTGATGAATCCCCAACCAGATTTTATAATGATTGTCCTAAGTCACTGGTAGGTGCACATATGGGCCTCTACACCTAGGGCTTTGTGGAAAACACACCTCCTTGCAGAACTCCACCTGTAACCTACATTTTCTGAAAGCACATAAACAAAGGTTGAATTCCACCAAGGGGGATCAAATTCCCATGGTGGAATTGGGTCAAAAGAGCAAGCGCTATTGTAAACCTGCTGGAAAACCCTCTATCCGAGAAAGCAGTCAAGGAACTTTGATAACTGCTAATCTAGGATGAATTAGATCATGAAACCTACTACATTTGAAAGAGGATTGGATAAAAAAACTTCCAAACTCAAAAAATCATGCACACCAGCCTGCACCTATCCATACTAGGGCACTGTTCTCGAGGATTATAGGGAAATGGTTGATATTTTTATTGATTAATTGCCAAATTACATCTTCATAGCCTACCACCCACCTATAAGGGCTTATTTAGGCTCTCCCAATGGTTATACATCTTTTTTGAACCAACTAGCCATTTGGGAGTTGTGTTAAGCATGTTTGACAACTTTTAAGAAGTTTCTCGAAATTTGCATGACAACTTTTAGAGCAATTTTTGCCTATTTTGCTATCTTGCAAATCTAAAGACCAAACTTAGTCCTAGCACTAAGCTAATGATCCAACATGGATCTAAAACCTTAAAACATGAAAAATCCTAAGGTCCTATGATTTTTAGGCCCATTGACCATTTGGACCATAGTTAGCCAAGGGCTTATAATTGTGCCAATCCTAGAGCTAGGCCTTACAACTTGATCTAGGTGCTTGACTAGAACTTCTAAACTAAGTAGAGAGTTTAGGACTCTTAGATGCATTGTTTGATGAGTTTAGAGTAGGTTCTCTTGCACCAATATTTTTTTGTAAAGGCTATGCACCTATTGTAATTAGGTTGTAGACATGTAATTAAATTTGTTTGTAAACATGCTTGAGCCAATTCAATTGGAAGTTTTGTATGTAATTGGTTTATAGGCCGACCTACTTAATTATTTTGGTAGCGCATATAAATATGAGATGCACCCTTTGTAATAAATGATGCAAAAACAAATAGAGTTGAGATAAGTAGAGAAGAAGTATGAGAAGAGTTGATAAGATGTATTAGAGCTTTGCAAGAGGTCAAAGCATCAGCACATCAAAGGAACTAATCAAAGAAGAAGTGTCACAGTGCCAGTTCATCCAATAGATATAGTGTGTATCTAAGATTGGAAGGCTATAGCCTTCACCATTTGAGCAGTGAGCTCTAGGACAGTGTACCCCCACCCCTAATAGGGTTAATTGTAAAAGACTCCTAACAGGGTCTGATCCTTGACAAGGTCACTATACTAAATGCATTGTAAAGACAACTTCTAATAGGGTTAAGGATATTCTAACAAGGATCATAAAACACTAGTGCAGATTATTAGTGGGTGTCAATTCCCACTGGGGGTTTTACCTATTTGGGTTTCCCCGTAACCACATTGGTGTTATGTGTTGTGTTCATCTATCTTTCTTATGTTAATGTTGATTTCAGTTCTTAAGAATTCAAGCTATGTTTAAAGAATAAAGTAAAAAGATTGAATATAGTGAGCACTAATTCACCCCCCCCCCCCTCTCAATGTTCCCATTCCTAATAGAATACATAATGGAACTAGTACTATCTCTCACTTCTCTCCCACTTTCACCAAGATCTTATGGACAACCTTCTGAGAAAGCAAAACCGTCAACTAAAGAACCTTAGGTTGTCTTCAATGGAATCTTTATCATAGAAAAAGTGTCAAAACAAGAATTTGATGAAGAGGAAGTTGTTCTTTCTTGGTTATACAAGGATGAATCTCAATCATAGATAGTTCAAAAGTGTGACTCTAAAATACATAAAGTTCCTTCAAAATCATATGGACCAGGTCACAAGCTAATATCCAAAATGGGATACAAAGGAAAAGGACCTCTGGGAACAAGAGGCAAAGGCATCATTAGACCCATTGAACACCATGGGAGAACAACCAAGGATAGTATAGGTATAGGTTATCAAAAGAAACCTTTCCATCTCAGTGGAAAATCTTCTCATGTGATAGAACATATAGAACCAGGAATGGATAAAAATGAAGAAGATGAAACAAACCAAGAAGACAGTGATGACTCTGATACTACATATGTTTTCCCCTATTAATGCATTCCTCAAAACATCTTAAACCTTCTCAAGGAGGAAATGGAAACTAAAAGAATCAATGTAGTAGACACACAAGAACCTACTACTAAATAAGAAACAATCGCCACACAAGAACTGACTAATCCTAAAAACAAACGAGAAGGAGAAGGTGAACCTATCACAATAGCTAAAGATTTAGGACATAAAAGTGATTTTGAGATAAACTCCCATGAATATGAATTCCGCTCAGACTCTGAAGGTAATCTTTCTTGGGGAATCCATCATGATTTCACACATATTCTTGATTTTCACAGAGATCTAGATGAAGAATCAAATGAATGTGAATGGGGAGTTATTCCATAAGAAGATGAGCTTATAATAGAAATGAATATAGATGTCATTCACCAATACACACCTATGTCTAAAGTGATTCCATGGAAAAATGATAGACCTCATGAGTCTAATTCACTTATCACTTACATAGGATCCAATGATGACGTTAATGAGACACTTAACGAACTGAACATTCTGAGTAGTAATATCGTCCTTGAATTTGGGAGTCAGATCAGAACCAATGATGACAACACTGTATGCACAAACACCATCACTCAAACCTTTCCCATGCTTACTATCCAACATCTTGAGCTTATTGACCAAACATCTGATGATCCTATCCAAGACATCCATACTTTTCAAATAGACTATGCTCTCACCTACTACCTAAATGCAGTAGAACCCATGAAGAATTCCATCAGTGAACCTAGTGTTAGCATGATAGAGTTGGATATCAAATATCTCAGTCAAAAGGACAAAAGTAAAAAGAAAAATATTTTTGAGGGTGAAAACCACTATGTGGCAGTCTCAGAACCTAAAATAGTAAAAAGAAAAGATGTATCCAAAGGTGAGAAAATCTCTGAGGTGCCTAAAGATGAGATATTTGATGTCCTTCTAAGTCATTTATAGGAAAAATCTCTAGTATTGATAGAACCATCTCAATCTATCAATTTGGGTACAACAGAAGAACCCCAGTTGATTCATGTAGCTCAATCACTGTCAGAAGAAGAAAAATGAGCATTCACAAAATTCTTAATAGAGAAGATGATCAACTTTGCATGGAAATACTCAAATATGCCTGGGTTAGATCCTAATCTCATCATGCATCATCTATCTATCACTCCAAGAGTCAAACTGATCGAGCAAAATTTACATAAAATGCATCCTCATGTGGTGCTCCTTGTCAAAGCTGAGCTAGAAAAACTACTAAAAGAAAAATTCATCTGAGTTATCGATTATGCGGAATGGATCTCCAACATAGTTCCTATTTCAAAACTAGATAAATCTATAAGAGTATGCAAAGACTTTAGAGGCTTAAATAAAGCATGCCCTAAGGATGAATTTCCACTACCAAACATTGATATGATAGTGGACATGACTGCGGGCTTTGAAATGTACTCTTTAATGGATGGTTTCTCTAGATACAACCAAATCAAGATCACTCTAGAGGATCAAGAGAAAACATCTTTTACTTGTGCATGGGGTACTTTCTGTTAGAACATTATTCCATTTAGTCTTAAGAATGTTGGTGGTACATATCAACGAGCTATGACATCTATCTTCCACAATATGATGCATCAAACCATGGAGGACTATGTTGATGACACCTTAGATAAATCAATAAAAAGATCTAAACATCTAGCTAACTTAAGAAAAATACTAGATAGAATGGAAAATTTTAGTCTCAGACTAAACCATGAGAAATGTGCCTTTGGTGTCACTTCAGGAAAACTTCTAGGGTACATTGTTTCAAAGAAAGGAATTGAAGTAGATCCAACAAAAGTCAAAGAAATCATGGAGATGCAACCTCCTAAAAACATCAGTCAAATGAGATGCTTACAAGGAAGGGTGAAATCAATCAGATGCTTCATATCTCAGCTAGTGGACATATCGCAATCTTTCACAAATACATTGCATAAAGGTGTGACCTTCTCATGGAGTGAGGAATGTGAAAATAAATTCAATCATATCAAGCAATATTTGGCAAATAGGCCAATTATTATGCCTCCTATTCAAGGGAATCCATTGATATTAGATGTCTCCATCATAGATACATAACTGGGGGCATTACTAGCACAACATGATGAGAATAAGAAGGAGAGAGCTATCTACTATATTAGCAGAACACTGGTAGCTTATGAAAAGAACTATTCCATGATAGAAAAAGTGTGTCTAGCTATCACCTTTGCATCACAGAAGATGAGACACTACATGTTAGCTCATACTGGACAATTAATAGTAAAGATTGATCCACTAAAGTACTTATTGAGTAAAGTTGCTCCCACATGTAGATTAGAAAAATGGGTAATGATATTGAGCGAATTTGACATCAAATATGTTGAAAGAAAAGCTATCAAAGGACAGGTCATTGCAGATTAGTTAGCTGAAGCACCAATGTTCGATGATCAACCAATGCAAATGGAATTTAATTATTCCTCTATTATGCACCTATCTTCTAGAACATGGCAATTATTCTTTGATGGATCCTACACATAGAATGGATCTGGAGCTGGCATATTGTTCATAACACCATAGGATTACTCCATTCTGAAAGCATTCAGGATCAAATTCCCTTGTACCAACAACATAGTTGAGTATGAAGCTTTACTAAATGGTATGAAAATAGCACTCGAATGGAGAGTAACAGGACTACACATTCATGGAGACTCACAACTGGTCATAACCAAGTTAATGATGTGTATCAAACAAAGGATGAGAAACTTGTTCCATACAATGCATGGTAGATGACTTAAAGAAATATTCCATATCTATCATGTTTGAACACATTCCTAGAATGGAGAATAAGGCTATTGACTCTATGGAAATGCTATCATCTTTACTACATCAGCCCGAACATGAGCTACACTATGAGTTCCTAATGGAAGCACTGTCATTCCCGACGTATGATTGTCCAGAAACCTGCATGATCTACAATGTTGTTGGTCATGATTCCTCCTACTACAAAGACATATACTCCTACCTTCATGGCCAAATCATTCCCGATACCTTTAACTATCATGAAAAATGTTACCTTATCTAAAATGCATTGTGGTATGTCATCATTGGTAATGATTTATACATATGAAGTCTGGCTAGTACAGTTCTTAGGTGTTTAGAATGGGAAGAGTCCCAATGCACATTAGAGGAAGTCCACAAAGGTATTTTTGGATTACATTTCAACGGTTTAAAAATAGCTCAAAAAATCATTAGGGTTAGGTACTATTGGCCAGACATGGAAAAAGAGGCCATAAAATATGCTAAGAATTGTCAGAAATGTCAAGTCCATAGAAAATTGATTCATGCACCTAGAAGAGATTTGATTCCCTTCACTACATAATGGCCTTTTCAACAATGGGTATTTGATCTCATAGGGGCTATCTATCCTCATTCTTCTAATGGTCACACCCATATCATAACAGTAATAGACTACTTCACAAAATGGGTTGAAGTAGTTCCTTCAACATAGGCCACTGGCAAAAAAACTCTATGTTCATACTGAATTATATCATTTGTAGATATGGTATACCACACTCCATCATCACATACAATGGAGGCCAATTCAAGAACAAGGATCTAGATTCCTTATGCTCAAAATTTAAGATTAATCAACATTGGTCATCCATTTACTATTCGCAAGGGAATGGACAAGCTGAGGCATCCAACAAAAACTTATTGAAAATCTTGCATCAAACAGTCAATAAGACTGGAAGAGACTGGCATCTAATGATAAATCCAACTCTTTGGGCCTATAGAAAAAGTATTAGAATGCCTACTAGGGCTACTCCTTTTTCTTTAGTATATGGAGCTGAAGTGGTACTGCCTATTGAGGTGGAAGTCCCATCACTAAGAATTAGAATGCATGGTCTAATAACTGATAATGATTACAGAGTATCTAGGTTACAAGAACTTGAACTACTAGATGAGCACAAATAATATATGTATGATCATCTCAGAGTATATCAGAAACAAATTTCTAGAGGCTACAACAAGAAAGTTAGACACAAAGAATTTCAAGTTGGTGATCTAGTCTTGAGAGAGAATACTAAAAATCAATCACATAGAGAATGCAAGGGGAAGTTTGAACCCAACTGGATGGGTCCCTTTGTTATCACTACTACTTTTTGCTCTAGATCCTATCAACTCTTACTTAATAATGGATAAAAACTCTGAGAACCAATCAACATTCTCCATCTGAAGAGATTCTATGCCTAAGATGTTTAGTCTGTGAAAATGTCCTAAAAAATGTATAAAAATTGGAAAAAGTCCTAAAAAAATTATCATCCTGGTGAAAACCTAGCAATAGGCACCTTGGTGATTCACAAAAAAAAATTTAAAAATGGAAAAATTGAAAAAAATTGAAAAGATGAAAAATACAAAAAAAAAGAAGAAAAAGAAAAAGTGTCTTGGTGAAAACTTGGTAAACAAGTGCCTTGGTAGCAAAAATAGAATCTCGGCCAAGATGATCAAAACCTAGTAAACGGGTGCCACTTGTATCAAAATGCTCCATCTATTAGTGAAATCTTGGTATTTACCATCTTTCAATACTTCTTTAGTTTGTACATATCTCCTGGTTTGCTTTCGCATCATGTTTTCAATAAAGTTGGTCTGTGCACCAAAGCCAAAAGTGTCTGTATCCTATCAAAGTTTCAACTTGGGGGCAATCAGTGTCATATCCTATGGTCCTCGGTATCTTCAAACAAGTCATATCCATTCAAGGTCCTTCCAAAGCTATCTTTGAGTCAGTCAACCTATCTCCTCACTAGGAAAGGATTTTTCACCTTACAACAACACAAACAAACAACAACAACAAACCAAAACAAGTCTTGCGACATGCTTAAATCTTCTTGCATGATAACTAATTCGCATTGAGATTTCTGCATATTCTGTCCCTTTGAGATCCTCAATGATGTCCTTTATGAGATTTAGAGATTGATGAATGGGGGCATAATCTTTTATTTGTCTTTTGTTTGTAAGTGAAAATCTAACAACTTTGGAAATTTTGGATTGAATTGGTGTCCACTGTAAGTGCCTCCATCACAATTCGATAGCCATGTGTACCTCAACCATTGATACATGGATGCTTTAGGGAATTTTGGTCTAACTCTATCTTTTTGAGTGATTTCTCATTCTCTATTGTGAAACATGATTCTACCCACAGATGTGAACAATAAAGGGTCACTATGGGTAATTGACATTGGAATCAGAATGATCTCTACAACTGCTTGGTGTGTTTGTACACAAGGCTTATTCTGGTCATCACAACATTTATGTTCTGATGCTTATACAAATTGCTAAATCAAAATGGACATGATATTCTAGTCATCCTGGCTTTTGTGCCTTGGTGCTTATATCAAAATCCAACATAACAAATCAATATTCATATGTCCATGGTTGCCTAGCAAGTGAACATTGTATCGATTATTCAATGTTAACTAATAAATTTAGTGATGATAAAAATCGACACATGATAAGTGACTAAGTCCTAGGTCTTGCATTTCATTTGCATTTACATTCTGCATGGTTGCATCTTTTTCATAATATGAATGAAGCATGATGTTTGATACTCTCCCAAATTGGCACTAAACACATCACAAGGACCGAAAGCCACATGAAGGTCCCTCAAACAAATCAGCAAGCAATCATTGTTCTAGGTTACACATCCATTTTGACAATGACTAAGCACTTGAACTCTTCATGTACCTACAAAAATATCATGTGTATCACTGCATTTACATTCCATCTCATATCATATGCATCTCATAAATCCATCTGCGTACATACATATGCATCCATAAAGCATTAACATGAATCATACATTACGTTACATTTCTATCATCTATCATTGCATTGCATGTTCATACATTCAAAATAAAAATTCATTGCATATTCATCACATTCAATAGTGAAAGGAAAACATTTCATACATATGCATCACATGATAAAGCATCATAAATCAAAATAACAAGTGCAATGAAGTCAAAATCACTATAATTGATCTCATATATATAAATCTCGGTCTCTAATATCATTGGCTACACTGAAATCAATGGGAGGACATGAGAACCTTCATTTTCACTCAGAGGGCTCCACAAGGTTTTCTAAAGTAAAATGGTTAAAATGATTTGAAAATGACCCTTTTGGGCCTTATATAGGTTTTGACCTAATTTTTCAAAGTGCTCCGTTTTACGTGAAAATTCCACCCCTAGTTAATTTTGACATTTTGAACCCATTTTTGGGATCAAAATCAAAATTTGAGATCATTTATATTGTCAAAATCATGATTTAAAATTTTCAGACCTAGGATAGTCAACTACTTGCATAATTGACCTTCATAACATCACATAAATCTAGTATTCATCTTAACTGATTATCATACATCAAACTTTTAAAATTTCAACTTGGTCAACCATGAACAACTCATGGTTAAACCTAGTCAAACTTGGTCAACAAGACCTCCAAATGATGCAGAACACGTTCCTAGACATGCACAACCACTTCTACAATTGATTAACTTTCTTTTGAATCATTCAACACTAGAATTCTTTCCAGATTTCAATTTTCATCCTGAAGGGGGAATGGTATTACACATCATCAATTAAATCTGTTAATCAAATTCTTCTTCAGTAATCAAGAGAAAAACCATGTCTAATTGTTGATTCATCAGAAGACCTCATCACTTGGGGCACATCACTTGGGGCATATCTGATTCATCAAAATCCATATCAATCTAGTATTCTCTCACAACTTGTAAATTGTATCAGCTCTTTGTAACCATTGGTTCATTAGTATTATTTCCTTGATTCTTCGTAACTGAAGGGTTCAGATTTGGCATCCTTTCAATTCCTTTGGATAATCAGGTCTAGAGTCAGGATAGTCATTTCCTTGTAATCATAGGTTCAGAATTATTCATTTTGAAACTTCTTCGTAATCACTGGCTCATTGTTGATATTGTTAACATCATCTCGATTCTTTGGTCAACCAGGACCTGAATCAACATCTTCAAATCAATTAATCAATTTCTATCTCAGAATCAATTACTCTTTTAGGATCAATTTCTCCACCACATAATTGAGTCTAGACATCATTAGAAACAGATTAATCTTTGAATCACTGCACTTCGCACAGTAATTTAAAGAGGGGCAAAATGTAATACCCCAAAAATGGGCTTCAGGACCATTGACCTCCTACATCAACATAAAAGTCCTAACCTAAGGCACATCTGCACATCAAATTATCAAAACCCTAACCAATTCTATCTTAATTTTGCATCAGAGAATATTCCTAAATATTCCTAATTTATCCTAATTACTTCTAAATTAAATATTATTTGGCGATAAATGTTGATTCATTTATCCTAGGTGCAATTAATTGAATATGTTGAATATTTGATTAATCAAACTTAATTTTGCCACTTAATTATTTAATTATATTTAATTGCATTTATTCCTAATTAATATTGTTTTTATTTGACGATAAATTAAATTTCTAAAAATAATTGATTAAATTAAATTGTCAAATTTAATAATACAGTTTTGGGATAAAGTTTGATTAAATAATTGATTAATCCATAAATCAATTATTTTTATTCAAAAATCAGTTAAGTTGAGAACAAAATACTTGGAATATTAAATAAATTCATAATTATCCATGCACACTCAGAAAAGTAGTTAAACTCTAAATCAACTAATCAATTCAATTTGTCAACTTTTTGGACTCAACATGTGATTGTGAGTTGAAAATTGATCTGAACTTCTAATTTGAGTTAAAAATATGATTTTGCATGATTTTGTGAGTTAACTCTTTCTGATTTTCTGATAACTCAACAATCAATTTGAGTTGATCAGGGAGAGATTTTTGGCTTTCCATGAGTTCTCGAAAATCTTGGATTTCTATGTAAACAAGGCTCAGTCCTTCACAAACAATCCTAAATCCTTCAACCCCAAATTTGCAGAATCTTGCTTGTGCGATCTTGTGAAGTTGTGAGATTGTTCAATTTCTTGAGATTCTTGTTATCATTGCTTTATTCATTTCATATCATTCATATCATTGTTAGAATAGATTTAAATTCATTTCTATCTATTTTTACATCATTTCATACAGTTTTTCATCCATATTACATAGAAAAAATAAAAAATATAGCTTAATCTACGTTCATCTTTGATTAGCTTTCATCATCAAATCCTTTGTTTAGGTGTTGCATTGTCACTGATCTTGGTTATTTTTTAGAATACCATACTCACATCTACTAGAAGGTAGTAAATCATCTGGTTAACAATATTTGTTTATTTGCAGATTTTTTGATTTGTTAACCTCTAACATTTTACTGAAGTGTTGTGTTCTACAACTAGGTACAATTTCACACACACAGTATCATATGTTGAGAAGATTTTTGATAGGTTTGGGTTGAACACTTGCATCTACAATAGTGTGGATAGGCATGTGTAGACTTAGAGTAACAATTTTCCTTCAGGTGGGGAGGATATGTGGGTTAAGAATAAACATGGGATTTACATGTCTTGAGTCCTATCATATGTTCATAAGTCCTTATGGAACATCTTATATTCACCTAGGGTTTCAGATGCAAGAGAATCCTTGGGTCATTGGAAATAATGCATCACCCAAAAATATTTCATTTCAGTTGGTCCATTTACTATTCCAGTTGGGTAGTTTCTGGTGTTTAGGGTTGTGATCATTCTAGTTGGCTCATTCTCTTATGTGATCCTTATGTTCTATTTTAGAAATCTTGGAGATCCTATGTCTAGCGTCGTATCTCATTCTAATGTCTCTAGATGAAGTTATTTAATGTTTAGTTTTGGTCCTATTCAGTTTTCCTATTCTAACAGCCATGGTGGCGAGATTCATCTTGCAATGGAGTTTCATGTTATCCGAAGCTTCGTGGTACCTTGTTCTATGTTCTTACATATGTGTATGACCTCCTTGTATGTTTACACAATATGATATGTCTAATTGAAGGTGTTTTAATCACTATAAATCAAGCTAATAGAACCAAAGGCCCTATTTCCCCTAATTCAGAATAATTTTCTAATTATGCTAATTTGATCACTTGATTACTAGCATAATTCATTAAAATCAATGAAATTCCTAAATCAAGCATTAAACCATCATCAATTGATCAAAAAAATCCTATTAATTACCTCTAGCCTAATTAATTAAAATAATCCCACTTAAATACATGGCTAAGATAATTAATTAAACCCAATTAATAAAAAGGCCTAAAATACATGTCACCTCTCAAGGGAAAAAAAGGACAAATGAAACCAATAAAAGTTTAAGCACATGGATCGCTCACATGGATCAAAGGAGGATTAATCTCAATCACTCCTCTCAAATTAAATCTCAATCATTGAATTCATTAATATTTCTATAAAGGAGAATTTTTGAAAGCTCACAAATTACCTAGTTAATTGCATTCACACTTACATGATGTCAATTTGAATTCATAGCTTAAAATAAATTTCAATTCATAGCTTAAATCATCTAAATTTGGTAATGAATTAATGACATTCAATGATTTAGATTCATTTCTCAATTCTTAGTTAATTTTCATTTGAATATCTCATTCTAGTAGTGTAATGTCACTGTTTAGGGTCTAAATTTGAGAGTAGAATTGATCTTACTCACACTCTTTCTAATTACAAAGAAATAAGACTATTTCTATTATTTTACTTTCTTTCAATTTGATTTTAAACTAACAATATAATATCTTATTGAAGTGTTGTGTTACAAGGTAGTAGGTACCATAAGATACATACATATTTCTAGCACCCACCGTGGGGCCAATCTCCAAATTTCTCACCGTTTTGAAAATTTTCTAATACTATTTTGCAAATTCAAGATCAAATTTAGGAAACAAGGTTTCTCAAATAGGAAGAACAATCACATTAGGTCAAAATAGGGTCACATCTGGGATTTTGTGGATCATATCTAGTAAAGGTCACCTTTAATTTAAATTGGATCACATTTAGTTTCCTTGATCAAATTTAGGGAATATTGAATCCCATCTAGTTTAGGATCGCATTTTGTTTAAAATAGGATCACATTCATGGTTTTTATCTATAGAATTGGGTATGCTAATGACTAATGGGAGACTTTTATGGTTTTGATTGAATTGCCAACTTAATTGTTGTTTGCAGGTCATTTTGACAAAGAAGACAAATTATTCAAACTACTAATGAGTGGTTTTGTAGGTTTCCTTTATGGATTCAACCAAACATCATGGATTTATTTCTTAATTTGATAGGAATTTAAATACAATTTGAGGTCAATTTTCAACCTGATTAAGAGATTATGCTCTTTTTGCAATGTAAAAATCAGAAAATCAAAAATTAGGTTGAGATTTGAGGTCAAATTGGTGAAATTCAGAAAATTGCATGATGTGTTTGATAGGAGAAAATGACATGGATAAGACAGTATGCTCTTCTCCCTAGAGGAGAATTATAAATCTATACTCCTAAGTCACCAATCTGCATTACTTCATTGTTATAATCTTTAGAGGGCTTTCCGGTTGAGGTAAAAATCTCTCGGGAATGACCCAAGTGAGGACAAGTAGAAGCCAACCCTTCCATCTCACTATAATCAAGATGCTTCCTTGAGATGAAAATCTCAAAAGAATTAGTCAGTTTTGTCCATAAAATGTTGACTTGATCATTCCTTGGACATGCTTGGATTTGTGTAGAGTAGAGCCACTTAAATCTTGCTTGTGAGACTACACATGTTTGAGTACTCATAGGGCTATAGGCCTAAATCTCTCTTGCAGGACTATGGGAAATGATTATTTATAGATGCCCTAATTAATTCCTCTATGTTAGAAGCCATTTAGATTTCCCCCTAAAGGTTGGTAATGCTTGTATAAGAAAAATAGTAATTACCCCAAGAAATTCACCATATCGAGCCCTCATAGACATTAATACTTGGCTAATATGGACTTAAATATCCATTGTGCGTTGTTGGATCATTATATTTTGAGGAGTCTTTGAGTGTGTTCCTAATCTAGTGAAAAAGCATTTCAAATCTCTACCAAGCTCATAGTGAAATTAGGTGTGTTTGAGGGTATAAACAACTTTTATTAATGTGTTTGAATAAAAAATGAAAGATAAACATCCTTAATTCAAAATCATAGACATTTGAACAAACACTCGGACCTATTGGAATCTAACAAAAAAATCTTGGTATTTGACAAACTTGACAAATTTTTCCCTTGGACAAGTCATCAAAAGACTGCATTTGGGATTCAAAGTCATTTTTGATATCCTGAGTCCATTAAGTAAAAATAGAGTTGCATCTAGTTGCATTTGGAAGAAGGATCATATCCAAGATTTCCTAGATCAGATTTGGTAAAGAACCCTATCAACTCACATTTAGAGGGTCACATTTGGAATAAAGAGCATTTCTACATGTGCTAGAATCTAGATTTTTTTTAAAAAATTATTTTGAGTTCTGTGTTAGGTTCAATCACCAGAACCAGTAAACCTAGAAATTTAAAATGGTTAATTCTTGAGTGTACCTTACCTACATGTTTGGTCTTTAACCCACATTTTCCAAGTCATGTTTTCCCATCCTAATCAAATTCAATTAGTTCCCATCTCAAAAAAAGGGCATTTTAACCCTTTGACGTTGGAGCTTATCAAACATAAACACCCTTTCACTTGGTTCCCAACTCAAAAATAGGGAATTCTAACCCTCTGACACTAGAGCCTATCACTTTTTAAACCCACATTTGCAACCTTGGAAAATCACACTTGGACAATATTTAGACCTTTTTGACATATCAAGACACTTGACAATTACCTTATCACATTTTCATGGTTAACACAAGACATAAGTCTTAATCTAAAGAAAAATCCATTTTATGATGAGATCCCAACACTGCTATCCTTTAGACAAGAAGAAACTTCAAGGGTAAATCCTTTATTCAACACTACTCCAAGGACCACTCACACAGTGACTCCTGGTACTACCGACATGTTAAATCTAAATGACTATAACTGGGATGAAATAAATAACAATAAGAATGATCAGGAAGATCAAGATAAGTAGGGCAAGGAAGAAAATCCTAGACATCACTATGACTCTGATAGTGATGGAGAACTGACATAACAAGATTATCAGAGATGTCAAAAGAGTAAGAGATTCCAAAAACTAATCGAAAGAACTTTGGAAGAAAATAAAGAGAAATACTTTTTGGAATTATCATCTCATGGAGTAAAAATACCTAAGGATTATGATATAAATCAACTAAAACAAAGAGAAGTTGATACTCCCATATCCATATTGACATGATAGTTTCTTGCTATGCAAGTTGAAATTCAATATTTCAAGAAAGAGAAGGACAAATCAGCAAAGCAATAATCCTTGGAACATATTTTTCCTTTCCACTTTGATAAGGACATATGAATGATACCATTTCTACAACATGTTACAATTTCTAAATATGATAAATACACTAGAAAATCAAATCTACAAGATCATGTAAGAGAGTTTTGCATGTTGAGAATGGAATTTATGCTTGAACACACCTATTTAATGAGGCTATTTCCAAGAAGCTTGGGTAGAAAAAGAAATGGATTGGTTTTCCAAGTTACCCATAGGTATTAAAATAGTCTAAGAGATGGTCAAGATATTTATCCAACAATATTCATACAATATACAACACACAATGACCATGTTAGACCTGTGTAATAAAAAAAAAGTGGGGAATCATTCCTAACATTTTTACACTGATGGAGAATAATATTCACAAGATACTCAAGACAAATACCTGAAAGTGAGAAGATGGATATCTTCATAAAAAAATTGGTGCCTAGAATGAATTATCCCATACAAATTTAGGGTCCACCAAGTTTGTATAAGATGATGGATAGTGCAATCAAGTTTGAAGAAGTATTGATTATGAAAGGAGAAATAACTATCTATAAAGAAAATAAAGACAAGTACTATTCTAATAACAACAAGGATAAGTAAAAATATGGAAACAAGAATAAGAATGTGATCAATGATGGAGTTGTGGAAACACCTAACAAAAGGCCAAAACCTAAGGTGTTCAACCTCTCCACATGTCTACAAGCTAATAAGAGCTCCAATACAAAAAGGACACCAATGGCTCCTAAGGCTTTCAATAAACCTAACAATCAAAACAAGCCTTGGTTATCAAGACCTAAGAGCACATTTATACATTTGGGATACACACTTTAGGTGGTCTTGAAATCACCATTGGATAAAAAAATCATTACGATCCTTGAATCAAAGGCATGGGAACCAGAAGTGAAACCAAAATGGTAGAATTATAATGAATATTGTGATTTTCATTGCAATAAAGGACACAAGACCAATAGTTGTATGAAGCTAAGACATGTCATTCAAGACTTAATTGAAGAGGCTAAGGTTAAGGTGGATGGACATCATACAAATAATTATCATACAAAATTCCAAACCCCATTTCCTAACTGTGAGAAAGGTGAATAATCTAAAGGAAATAAAATTAATTACACATACATTTATAGTGATAATGTGATTCATATGGTGGGGCCATGCAAACAATCCATCAACATTATTACTCTCAAGGGAGTAAAATATATAGTAGAATCTTCCAATGTTATGACTAGAAGTCAAGCTAGGATCACACTTAAAGGAGCTTCCACATCAGTTTAACTTCTATGAAAACATATACTAAAAAATTGACATTGTCTTCAAAGTTCAACCTAGTGGACCAATTACAATGTACACCTGCCCAAATTTACATTTTGGAACTATTAAAGATCTCTCCAGTCCATTGAGATATTCTTGATCAATCCTTTCTTATCACTAGTGTTGGTAAGGACTTAGATATAGATAGATTCCAAACTATGGTTAGTCAGATAAATTCACCACATTATTTGTATTTCTCTAAGGAAGATGATAAATCCATGAACCATCCACATAACCAACCATTTCATCTAGAGGTATTGATTCAAAAACATCAATTCAAGTATGTATTGATAGCTGGAGGTGGTGTTTGAATATATATACATATAATATGGTGAAGCAATTGGGAATATTTCAACATGTAATTGACCCAAGAAGGAAGATAACCTTTAAAGCTTATGATGAAGAATAAATCATCTCCAAAGGATTGATTGTATTACCTATTTGAGTGGGACTATTGGAAAAAGATGTGATAATTTCAAGTTCTTGATCTACCACTTTCCTATAACATTCTTCTTGGAAGGCCATGGATCCATACAATGCAAGTGGTACCTTCTACATATCATCAATGCATAAAATTCACTCATAATGGAGCAGAAGTAACCATTCTAGTTGATACAATGTATCCTTTCAATAATCTCAAGAAAGTAGATAGTATGGTTCCTCACAACAAAGAGAGTTCTCAAAAAGTTGAAACTTCCAAAGACATGGTCCTAATAATTTTTACAAAGAAGATAAGTATCCAAGAAGCAAGGATGGTAGAGTATAAGATAGACTCATCGATGTCCATGCCAAATTTACCCTTATCTGCTAGATTTTAGGGAAGACCTTCATCAACCTTCAAACCCTCCAAAGGTGCTGCATTAGAAATTCATGAAGGAACATCAATAGTGAAAGCTAAGGTGTCTTTAGAAGAAGAGAATGAGGGAAAACCTATTCTACAGTGGCTATACAAAGAAGATGAACATGATGGGAATGTTCAAAATGTTGAGATAGCCCCAAACAAATATGGAAAATGGTATGACACCATGAAAAAATGGGTTATAAAGGAAAAGGACCACTTGGAAAAAATAAAAAAGGAATCATAGAACCAATACATATGGATTTTTGTAACCTTAGAGACAAAACTGGTGTGGGTTTTAAAGAAAAAATGTCTCATCATATGTTTGGAGATGATCTTATATTTGATAGATTATACAATTCAAATGATGAAGAATAAATAGAAGGACAACCCATCTCATATGAGAGGTTATTACTCTTGCAAGGAGATCCTCTATCAGAGCTAAGTACTGTTCTTACCAATCCTAGACCTGAACAAGAGACAAAAGAAGAACTATAGGAAGAACAACAAGAAAGGCATCCTAATTGGGGGCAGTTGGTTAATGTTACTCATATTCTTGATATGCCTCATTTTGAAGATCAAGAAGATATACCCCTATCTATAAAAACACCTTTACAAGAAGGTGAGAGTCAACAAGAAGAAAACAATGTTGAAGAAGAATAAGAGGTACCAGTGACTATAGCAAATTTCTTGGGTATATCAGATGATAGTTAGACATATTCACATGAGTATGAATTAGACATACTCTCTGATGCTATAATGGATATAGAGATAGATGTGGTATATAAATACACTCCTAGAGTTCAATTTGAAGGAGGAAGTTCTAATGCTAGGTCACTAGGGTTAGACTCACATAACACTAATTTAAACTCTTATAATAATGATAATGAATTTAATAATCTTAATAATTATTTGGAAGCTAACTCAATGGAAATCATCTTGTAAGTCAATAACATTGATAATAACATGGTGTTGTCTCTTGAACCCTATGAATCCCTATCCTTGAAGAATGCTAAAATTATAGACTGGAATGTATCCAAATCTACAAGCCTATTATCCTTTGATAATGACTATGCTTTAGCATGCTATCTCAATGCTTGTGTACCCTTTACCTCTTCCACTGATGCAAGGATCATAAACATGACAGAGGGAGATATTAGTTTTGTCAGTCTAAAAAAGGAAAAATAAAAATAAGAAGAGATCTGATGGTGAAAACTACATTGTGGTAGTAGCAAAATCTAAAATAGTAAAAGAAAAGGATGTATCCAATTGTGAAAACCTCTCAAAGATGCCAAAGGATGAGAATATTGATATTCTTCCTGATCATTTCCAAGAAAGATATTCAGTATTAGTCGAGCCAATAAAACAAGTCAATATTGGGACATTAGAAGCTCCACAAATGGTCCACATTGCTCAATCTTTATTAGAAGAGGAGAATATATAATTCAATATTTTATCAAAGAAAAGAAGATAAACTTGTCTTGGTCTTATTCAAACATGCTTGGATTAGATACAAACATAATAATGAATCATCTATCTATTTCTCCTAGAGTGAGGCCCGTAAAACAAAAATTGAGAAAGATGAATCCACATGTGGCATTGTTAGTGAAAGTAGAACTAGAAAAACTATTGAAAGATGGATTCATAAGAGCTATGTATTATGTAGAATGGATATCCAACATAGTCCCTATTTCTAAAGCAGATAAATCTATAAGAGTTTGCACAAACTTCAAAGACCTAAAAAAAGCTTGTCTAAAAGGTGATTTTCCACTTCCAAACATAGAAATGATTGTGGATCTCACTCCAAGATATGAGATGTACTCCTTAATGGATTAATTCTCAAGCTACAATCAAATCAAAATTTTCCTTGAAGATCAAGATAAAAATACATTCACATGTACATGGGGTACATACTATTGGAATGTAATGTCATTTGGTCTCAATAATGAATATGCAACATACCAAAGAGCCTTGACAACAATATTTCATGACATGATGCACAAAAATATGGAGGACTACATTGATGATACATTAGAAAAATAAAAAATTAGAACAACTCATATAGAGGACCTGAGGAGAATATTTTACATAATGGATCAGTTTCAACTTAGGTTAAACCCTAAGAAGTGTGCATTTTGGGTATCATCAAGCAAGTTTCTATGCTTCATAGTTTTAGCTAAAGGAATTGAGGTCAACCTAGCTAAAGTAAAAGAAATCATTGAAATGAAATGTCTAATATATATCAATCAAATGAGGATACTTCAAGGAAAATTGAAATCTATAAGGAGATTCATATCTCAATTAGAAGATAAAGCTCAACCATTTAATAAAATGATGCATAAAGGAGTCATTCACATGGGATGAACAATGTGAGAATTTTTTTCTCAAGTTAAACAATATTTGGTGAATCCTCTGATTTTGATGGCTCTGATTCATGGTTTCTAACATCTATAATGTTAGAAACTGACACATCATTAGGAATGTTACTAGCACAAGAAGACGAGGCTAAGAAGGAAAGGGAAATATATTACATCAGCAAAAATCTAGTCTCCTATGAACTAAATTACTCAATAATTGAAAAGGCATGCCTAGTAGTGGTATTTTCATCTTAGAAGCTCAGACATTATATGATATCACATAAGCTAAAGCTAGTTGCAAAAATAGATCCACTTAAATATATTTTGATTAAAGGTCAACATTGATGGGAATACTAGAAAAATGGGTCCTCATAATAAGTGAATTTGATATTGAGTATATTGATGGAAAGGCCATCAAAGGACAAGTGATAACTGATCAACTTGATGAAGCACCACTAAAAGATTACAAACCATTGCACATAGAGTTACCTAATGAAGTAATCATGTACCTTATAGAACACCCATGGAAGATATATTTTGATGGATCTTTTACACAACAATGGTTAGGAGATGGATGTTTGTTCATTACTTCACAAGGATAAAAAATAAGGCTTACAAGATGATATTTCCATGCACAAACAACATAGAAGAGTATGAAGCCCTGGTCAATGGATTGAAGCTAGCAATAGAGTGGAAAATCATTGAGTTACACATCTATGGAGACTTAAAACTTATAATCAATTAGGTCAATGATGGTTATCAGATAAAGGATGATAAGCTAATTCCTTACAAGAGGATGGTGGAAAACCTCAAAAACATATTTGTCTACATTACTTTCAAACAAATACTGAGGTCAGAGAATAGAGTAGTTGATGCAATGGATACTTTAGCATCCATGTTACAACTAGAAGAATATCAGTTTTGCTATGACTTCTTGGTGGAAGAATTAAACTTCCCTGCCCATGACTCCCCTAATTACCAAATAACATGCGCTATTGAAACCCAACTCTTATCTCGATATGCCCATATTTATTCCTATCTAAAAGATAAAACCTTTCTTTAAATTATTTGAGAAATGAAAAAAGATGCCTCATAAGAGCAACATCACATTATTTTATCATTGCAACAAAATTTTATAGATGTACTCTTGACGATACACTACTTAGATGTTTAGAAAATGAAGAGTCAAATCATGCATTAAAGGAAGTACACAAAGGTGTGTGTGGGTCTCACTTGAATGGATTTTATGTTAGGAATGAATGCTAAATATATCCTATGGGGGAGTATTCATAGCCATTCTATAGTAGTTTTTGTTGCATTCATGACTATGATTGTCATTGATGTCAACACAGTGATCTACTGAAGATTAGTAGCGAAGCAGATAATGTTCGGGTTAGCGCACTCGGTATATTGAAGATGAAGCTATGCATAGTAGATGACTTACTCTATGATGTTCTATGAGATCATGGTTATGAGCACAGATGGAAATTCATTTATTCATGACAGTTATGAGGAAATCAGTGGAAGCGGTATTTAGGCAGTGTTACTGAGTAGCAATTTGTGGAAATCAGATGATATCTCCTAATCAGGATAGAATATGATCATGCACAATTATGAGGTAGTTGAAGACATGATGTTAGTGATGTGGACATGAGCGCAAGATCTGAAGTCATACAAGTGAAGAATTATCTTAATTGGAAGCTAACATTTTTGTGTAATTTTGATGTAATGTGTGAAAACTTTTATTTTGTAATTTGTATGCTGAATCATTTGTAATTACTTGAGTGTGGTATAAAGGAAGGATTTTTTTCCTTTTTGTAATGTGTGTGTGTAATGAGAAAGTGAATGAAGGAATTATGAAAGAGAATTTGTGGAAAGAGGATATGCGAAGCTCAAAGATCTGGTATTAAGATCTGAAGAAGCAGTTGGTGTGGATTGGCACAATTAGAGAAGGAGTATTGAATTATTGAGATAAGTAATATTTTTCTATTATTTTGTTGAATAATACATAGATTAGTTGGATAGTGAGCTTAGTGATATCCTGAAGTTGTTTGGGCAGTGGGTCCTTTTGTCTTCCATAACTCCTAACAGAGTTAGAATCTTTTAGTAGAGATTCAAAGTATTCTAACAGGGACTCATATGTACTAAATGCATTTAATAAGACTCCTAATGGAGTCCATCCTCTCATAAGGAACTTTCATATTAGTGCATCTTTTGTGGGCATCATTCCCACTGGGGTTTACTCTTTGATCAAGAGGTTCCCTAGTCAACATATCTTGTGTCATTGTGTTATTGTGCATGTATATCTTTCTAGGGTTGATGATTACATTGATTACATGGTTAAAATATATTAAGGTTGATAAAAGTTGGATTTATTTGATAAATAATTCACCCCCGCCCCTCTCAGTTATCTTGGTGGACTTTAATTTCTAACAATTGGTATTAGAGCAACAGGTCCTTGAAGGAAACATTTAACAACTTAAGGAGATCCATGGAAAATTTTAGGAAAGAAAGCCCTAAATTTGATGGAGTAAATTTTGATAGCTAGAAAGAAAAGATGAAGACACGCCTACTTTGTTTAGGTCTAGGTTATTGGTTAATTACAAAGAATCAGAAAACTATCATTGATGAGGAGAAGATTGAAGATTGTACTAATGAGGAGAGAGATCTATTTATGTAACATACTTGCTAGAGAAGCACTCTTGTTAGCCCTTCTAAAAAATGAATACAGTTAGGTAAACTATCTAAAGACATCTTATGAAATTTGGTTATCTTTACAGTCTACTTTTGAAGGTGATGAACATACTAAGAAAGTCATATTACATAATTGGATATGTGCATTTGAAGATACAAGAATGATGGAAATGAATCTGTTAGAAGCTATATTGGTAGAATGTCAGAGATTGTTGTAGGTATAAAATCTTGTGGAGGAACCAAGACAGAGAATGAAGTGATATGGAAAATTCTAAGGACATTGACTCCTGCATTTAAGTAGACAACACAGATGATTGAACAAGTTATTCCTTCTACTAAGAACTTTACCAAAGAGAATCTTCTTGGAAGATTGGAAGTAGCAGAGATGAACCTGAGGCTATCAGGAGACCTACCTAGAATGGAGACAACATTCAGTGCTCTAAGTGTTTGCCCTACTTTGTCAAGAAGCATAAGTGTGAGTGGAGATTATGCTAGTAGCAGCAGATCTAGAAATGAAGAAGACATGAAGATTCAAGAAGGTATTGCCTTGCTTGTGAAAAGAGAAGCAGATGGTAATAAATTTTTTAAATGTTTGACTTATCAAGAATATGGTCATTTTGCATCTAAATGTCCTAAGAGAGTTAAGAAGTATAAAAACAACTTTAAGCCTAGAAGATCTAAAGAATGTTACTATGCAAATGATGAAGAACTTGAAGCTAGTTTGGATAAATCTTTGAGTGAAAGTGATACTGAGTATGATTATATAGGATTTGTAGCAATAAAAGAAGAAAATCCTGAAACTAAAATTAAGGAAGAAAAGTTTCTCAAGTAGAAAAGAGAGCTGATTGGATTATAGATATTGGTTGTTCACATCATATGATTGGTGACATGAAAAAGTTCATAAAGTTTAACAATTATGATGGAGAATTTGTTAGAGTTGGAAACAATGCACCTTGCTTGATTAAAGGTATAGGATATATTACTCTTGATGGAAAGACTAATACTGATGATGTTTACTTTGTAGATGGTTTGAAACATAATCTTTTGAGTGTTGGACAACTAGTTGATAAGGGATATCAAGTTTGGTTTATAGAGAAAACTTGTGTAATCAAAGACAACGATGGTAATTTGATTGGCACTGGATCTAGAACCAAAGTTAATGTATTTCAGTTGAATCCTACTGAGATGACATGTTTGATTAATAAGATTCATGACAGTTGGTTATGGCACAGAATAATTTTTCATATAAACTTTGATAACATTGTGAAAGTGAGTACTACACTTGCAGTAAGAGATTTACCTAAAATTATGAAGCCTACTAACATGATTTTTAAGGAATGTGTGATGGCTAAACAAAAGAGAATCTCATTTCCCAGCAAGAAGTTTACAACATAAAAGAAGTTGAAGATTGTTCATATAGATTTGAGCAGTCCTACAAGGACTAGAGGATTCTATGGAGAAAGGTACTTTATGATTCTTGTTGATGATTTTACAAGAATGATGTGGGTTGCATTTCTTAAATAAAAATTTGAAGCATTTGATAAGTTTAAGATCATTAAGAACAAAGTTGAGAATGAATCTGGAATGAAGATTAAATGTTTGAGATCAGATAGAGGTGGAGAATTTACTTCAAAATAATTTAACATTTTTTGTGAAGTGAATGGTATTAAGAGATAGTTTTCAGCCCTTAGCACACTTGAACAAAATGGTATTGCAAAAAGGAGGAACAAATTAGTAACTGAAGCAACAAGAGCTATGTTATTTGAAAATGACTTGGCAAAGATATTTTAGAGAGAAGAAGTGAACACAATAGTGTATACAATGAATAGAGTACAAATCAAAGCAGACATAGACAAGACACCCAATGAACTATGGTTTGGACATGCACCATCAGTTAAGTATTTGAGAATTTTTGGAAGCAAATGTTATATTAAGAGAGATGATGACATTGGAAAGTTTGATCCTACAAGTGATGAAGGTATATTTCTTCAATATTCATTGAAGAGAAAAGATTATAGATGTTACAATAAGAGAACTAAGACTATTGTTGAGAGTGCAAATGTTAAAGTTGATGAAAAATTCAGAATTTAGGAAAGAATGCTTGATTATGAATCAGATGAAGGAACTCAACCTAGACCTAATCTATAGACTACTAAATTATTCTATGAAACTGATAGTGATTTGTTTAATGAAAGCCATAGTAAAGAAACCATTAAAGAATCTACAACAGAAATAAGTATTGAGACAGTGACACCTAACATCAATCTATTAAGGAATCATCCTACTGAGAAGATTATTGGAAGCATAGATAGAGGAGTTTTGACATGAAATAAGGTACAAGAACAATTGTGTTTGATTTCTCAAATTGAACCTAAATCTACTAGTGAAGCTTGTGAAGATGAACATTGGATTAAAGTCATGAAAGAAGAATTAGATCAAATTGAAAAGAACAAGACATGGGAATTGGTCCATAGACCTAAAGATAAGAATGTTATAGGAACAAAATGGGTATTCAGAAACAAGATGAATGAACAAGGAGAAGTAATAAGGAACAAAGAAAGATTAGTACATAAAGGATACTCACAACAAGAAGGAATTGAATATGAAAAAACTTTTGCACCAGTAGCAAGAATTGAAGCAGTAAGAATGTTTTTGGCCTATGCAACTTACAAGAAATTCAAAGTGTATCAGATGGATATGAAGTCAACATTTCTGAATGGAGAATTGGAAGAAGAAGTCTACATTGAGCAGCCTGATGGTTTTCCTTTAACTCAAGAAGGATACATGGTATGTAAATTGAAGAAAGCTTTATATGGACTAAAGAAAGCACCTAGAACTTGGTATGCAAGATTGGATAAGTATTTATTAAAGTTAGGATTTAAAAAGGCACAGCTGATAGCAACCTATACACAAAGGAAATTGAAAATCGTTTGTTGGTTGTTTTTATTTTTGTTGATGATATTATCTTTGGAGGAGAAGATGAAGCCATTGATAAATTTGCTGATGAAATGAAGACTGATTTTGAAATGAGTATGATTGGTGAAATGAAATACTTTTTAGGATTGCAGATAACACAAAATAATGATGGTATCTTTGTAAGTCAAAAAAAGTACTTGAATGATTTATTGAAGAGATTTAGAATGGAAAACTAAAAACCATTGGAACACCTATGGTAACTGGACATAAGTTATCTAGTAAAAATGAGACTCCTATAGTGGAACATAAGAAGTACAGATCTATGATTGGAGGATTGCAATATTTGACTCATACAAGACCTGATATAGCACATTCAGTTGGAACTGTAGAAATATTTCAAGCTAAACCTAGAGAGTCACATTATGTAGTAGTAAAGAGGATACTAAGATACTTAAGAGGCACAATTTAGTATGGATTATGGTATGAAAAATTTGATGATTTTACCCTATGTGCATATACAGATGATGATTGGGGAGGTAGTGTTGATGATAAAAAGAGTACCAGTGGTAGAAAATTTTTCCTTGGAGGAAGATTAGTTTCTTGGCTAAGAAAGAAGAAGAATTGTATTTCATAGAGCATAGGAGAAGCAGAGTATGTGGCAGTAGAAAACAATTGTAATCAGATAATTTGGATAAAGAAAATGTTGAAGGATATTGGAATAAAATTTGTTGAGCCTATTGTTATACATTATGATAACACCAGCACAATTAATATGTCTAAGAATCCTATGTTATATTCTAAGACAAGGCATTTAGAGACAAAGTATCATGTAGTGAGAGAGAAAGTTCCAGAGAAAGAAGTTAGACTTGAGTACATAAGCACAAAGGAGAAGATTGTAGACATATTTACAAAAATTTTTCCTAAGGATACATTTGAGTATCTGAGAGGTATGCTTGGGGTTATTCCCCAGCCTACTTTTTAGAAGTGATGCAGATTGTTGCATCTGTCTAGTGGTATATGAGCCTTATCTTTCTTTTGGACTAGATGTTGGTATTTCATCTATTGGGGAGTATGTGTATCTAAGCTGAGTCATGAGGACTCTAGTGAATGTATTTTCTGAACAGTGTCTTTTGACATTGAATTTGTTGACAAAATGATGAAACACATGTCATTGATGTCAATGGGGGAGAAGCATACATGAAAAACCATTTGTTGGAGAGAACTAAATAGGAAAATGAAGCAATATTTGATTGATGAAGAAGACTTGAAAGCATTTTTAGAGCAGCAGTGTTGCAGTGTTAGATTTATGGAACTTGGATGTTTTTTCATCTATGTTGCCATCAATGCCAATGGGGAAGATTTTTAGGAATGAATGTTGAATATATCCTATGGGGGAGTATTTTCAGCCATTCTATAGCAGTTTCTATTGCATTCATGACTGTGATTGTCATTGATGTCAACAAAATGATCTACTAAAGATTAGTAGTGAAGCAGATAGTGTTTGGGTTAGCGCACTTGGGATATTGAAGATGAAGCTATGCACAATTGATGACTTACTCTATGATGTTCTATGAGATCATGGTTAAGAGTGTAGATGGAAATTCATTTATTCATGACAATTATGATGAAATTAGTGGAAGCAGTATTTAGGCAGTGTTCCTGAGTACCAATTTGTCAAAATCGGATGATATCTCCTAATCAGGATAGAATCTGATCATGTGTAGTTATGAGGTAGTTGAGTAGATTATTTTAGTGATGTGGATGTGAGTGCAAGTTCTGAGGTTGCACGAGTGAAGAATTATCTTAATTGGAAGCTGACAGTTTTGTGTAATTTTTATGTAACGTGTGGAAACTTTTATTTTGTAATTTGTATGCTAACTCATTTGTAATTACTTGAGTGTGGTATAAAGGAAGGAATTTTTTCCTTGTTTTAATGTGTGTGTGTAATGAAAAAATGAATGAAGGAATTGTGAAAGCGAATTTGTGGAAAGAGGATATGCGAAGCTCAGAGATCTAGTAGTGAGATCTGAAGAAGCAGTTGGTGCAGATTGGCACAGTCAGAGAAGGATTATTGAATTATTGAGATTAGTAATCTTTTGGTATTATTCTATTGAATAATACATAGATCAGTTGGACAGTGAGTTCAGTGATCTTACCCTGAAGCTGTTTGGGCAGTGAGTCCTTATGTCTTCCATAACTCCTAATAGAGTTAGAATCTTTTAGCAGAGATTCAAAGTCTCCTAAAATGGACTCATATTTACTAAATGTATTTCATAATACTCCTAATAGATTCCATCCTCTCACAAGGAACTTTCATATTAGTGCATCTTTTGTGGGCATCATTCCCACTGGGGTTTACTCTTTGATCAAGAGGTTCCCTAGTCAACATATCTTGTGTCATTGTGTTATTGTGCATGTATATCTTTCTATGGTTGTTGATTACATTGCTTACATGGTTAAAATCTATTAAGGTTGATAAAAGTTGTATCTATCTGATAACTGATTCACCCCCCCCCTCTTAGTTATCTTGGTGGACTTTACTTTCTAACATTTTCATTGGACAAGAAAATCTTAAGAGTAGGATAATACTAGCCTACAATGGAAAAAGATGCTATTAATTATGCCAAGACATGCAAGAAATTCCAAGCTCACAAAAACCTGATACATGCTCTAGCTAGGGAGTTAATTCCATTTATTACACATTGGTCATTTCAACAATGGGCCTTTGTTCTAGTAGGATAGATTTATCCAAATTCATCTAATGGATATAAGTATATTATTATGGCCACTTAATACTTCACAAAATGAGTTGAAGTAGTCCCATTGGCCAATTCTATAGGAAAACAAGTCTCAATATTTATCCTAAACTACATCATGTGTAGGTATGGGGTACCCTCATCAATTGTAACTAAAAATGGAAGGAAATTTAAAAAAAGACATGGATGACTTATCTCTACAATTTAAAATCACTTAGAACTTTCCTCAATCTATTACCCTCAAGGTAACAAATAGTCCGAGGCATCAAACAAAACAATTATAAAGATCATACATATAATGCTCAATAAATTAGGAAGAGACTAACACTTGTAAATTAATCCAGCATAATGGGCATATCACACTAGCATTAGAACAACAACATGAGTAACTTCTTTTTCACTGGTCTATGGGTTTGAAGAAATACTACCAATTGAAGTGGAGATTCCATCACTGATCGTGTCATTGAAAAATCTAGTCACTAATGAGGACTAGAGAATCTCACAACTACAAGAGCAAGAATTATTAGATGAACAAAGACAACAGGCATTTGATCATATCAAAGTCTACCATAAGAGAATGTCTAGAGGGTATAATAAGAAAGTGAAACCAAGAGCATTTCAAGTAGGAGATCTAGTCTTAAGTGAAAATATGAAGAATCAACAACATCAAGAGAAAAAGGGAAAATTTGAACCCAACTAGATGGGTACCTTTGTCATCAAAGCTTCATTTGGATCACGAGCCTACCAATTGGATACACTTGAGGGAGATGTACTATTAGATCCAATAAATACTCTCCATTTGAAATGGTTTTACACCTGACATTCTTGAGGTAGCACCTGTAAAAAAAATATTGATCATTAAGAAATACAAAATAAATAAATATTAATCTTGATAAAATTAAAAAACATCAAAAAGAAGAAAATTTCAAAAACTGTAAAAAGAGTCCCTAACGAAAAGCAAAAATAGTGAAAAGCATAAAATTCAAAAACAACAGAAAAAGTCTTGAAAAAATGACCATCTCAATGAAAACCTAGTAAACAGTCACCTTGATGAATCAAAGAAAAAAAATCAAAAGTACAAAAAAATTGAAAAAGAAAAGAAAAATATCTCGGTGAAAACCTGGCAAACATGCACCTAGATAGAAAAAATAGACAATTTGTCGAAGTTGTGAAAACCTTGTAAACAAGTGCTATTTGTAATCAATACTCTATCTATCAATACAACACTTGAACGCTTGGCCAATCTAAATTTCAGCTTGTACATATCTTTCTATCACTTTCATGTTAGGAATGAATGCTGAATATATAATACTGATGATTAGCAGAGAAACAGACTTTTTTTGAGTTAGCGCAATTGGGATATTGAAGATAAAGCTATGTAGAGTTGAGGACTTACTCTATGATGCACTCTAAGATCATGGTTAAGAGTGCAGATGGAAATTAATTTATTCATGACAGTTATGAGGAAATCAGCGGAAGCAGTATTCAGGCAGTGTTCCTGAGTAGCAGTTTGTGAAAATCAGATGATATCTCCTAATCGGGATTGAATCTGATCATGCGTAGTTATGAGGTAGTTGAGGACATGATTTTGGTGATGTGGATGTGAGTGCAAGATTTGAGGTTGCTCGAGCGAAGAATTATCTTAATTGGAAGCTGACAATTTTGTGTAATTTTTATGTAACGTGTGGAAACTTTTATTTTGTAATTTGTATGCCAACTCATTTGTAATTACTTGAGTGTGGTATAAAGGAAGGAATGTTTTCCTTGTTTTGATATTAACATGAATTAGTAATTTTGAATTGTATTTGAAAGTGAATTGTGGAAGTGTGCAATACTTATTGGAAGAGGATATGTGAAGTATAGAGATCTGGTATTGAGATCTGAAGAAGCAGTTGGTGCGGTTTGGCATAGTCAGAGAAGGAGTATTGAATTGTTGAGATTAGTGGTCTTTTGGTATTATTATATTTAGTAATACTAAGATCACTTGGACAATGTGTTCAGTGATCTTACACCTGAATTTGTTTGGGCAGTGGGTCCTTCTGTCTTCCATAACTCCTAACAGAGTTAGAATCTTTTAGCAGGGATTCAAAGTCTCCTAACAGGGACTCATATGTACTAAATGTATTTCATAAGAATCCTAATAGAGTCCATCCTCTCACAAGAAAATTTCACATTAGTGCATCTTTTGTGGGCATCATTCCCACTGGGGTTTACTCTTTGATCAAGAGGCTCCCTAGTTAACATATCTTGTGTCATTGTGTTATTGTACATGTATATCTTTCTATGGTTGTTGATTACATTTCTCACATGGTTAAAATCTATTGAAGTTAATAAAATTTTTATTTATCTAATAATTGATTCACCCCCCCCCCCCCCTCACAGTTATCTTGGTGGACTTTACTTTCTAACAATTGGTATTAGAGCGGCAGGTCCTTGAAGGAAAAGTTTAACAGCTTAAGGAGATCCATGGTGAATCATTTCAAGAAAGAAAGCCCTAATTTTGATGGAGTAAATTTTGACACCTAGAAAGAAAAGATGAAGACACATTTACTTTGTTTAGGACTAGGTTATTGGTTAATAAAAAAGAATCAGAAGATAGTCATTGATCAGGATAAGATTGAAGAATGTACTAATGAGGAAAGAGATCTATTCATGTGTAACATACTTGCCAGAGAAGCACTCTTGTCATCCCTTTCAGAAAATGACTACAGTCAAGTAAAATATCTAAAAACATCTCATGAAATTTGGTTAGCTTTACAATCTACTTATGAAGGTGATGAACATGCAAAGAAAGTCATATTACATAATTGGATATGTGCATTTGAAGCTATAAGAATGATGGAAGATGAATCTGTTAGAAGCTATATTGGTAGAATGTCAGAGATTGTTGCAGGTATAAAATCTTGTGGAGGAACTAAGATAGAGAATGAAGTGATATGGAAAATTCTAAGGACATTGACTCCAGCATTTAAGCAGACAACACATATGATTGAACAAGTTATAACTTGTACTATGAACTTTATTAGAGAAATACTTCTTGGATGATTGGAAGTAGCAGAGATGAACCTGAGGCTATTAGGAGATTTACCTAGAATGGAGACAACATTCCATTCTCTTAGTGTTCGCCCTAATTATTCAAGAACCATTAGTGTGAGTAGAGATTATGCTAGTAGTAGTAGATCTATAAATGAAGAAGATAGAAAGATTGAAGAAGGTATTGCCTTGCTTGTGAAAAGAGAACCAGACGATAAGAAATTTTTTAAATGTTGGACTTGTCAAGAATTTGGTTATTTTGATTCTAAATGTCCTAAGAGAGTTAAGAAGTATAGGAAGAAATTTAATCCTAGGAGATCTAAAGAATTTTACTATGCAAACGATGAAGAACTTGAAGCTAGTTTCGAGAAATCTTTGAGTGAAAGTGATACAGAGAATGATGATATAGGATTTGTAGCAATTAAAGAAGAAAATTTTGAAATAGAAATTAAGGAAGAAAAGGCTCTAGTTTCTCAAGTAGAAAATAAAGTTGATTGGATCATAGACAGTGGTTGTTCACAACATATGACTGGAGATATGAAAAATTTCATAAAGTTTAACAATTATGATGGATTTGTTAGAGTTGGAAATAATGTACCTTGTTTGATTAAAGGTATAGGATCTATTACTCTTGATGGAAAGACTAATACTAATGATGTTTACTTTGTGGATGGTGATAGACTAACTGAGAGGGGGGTGAATCAGTTATCCAGTGTCCCAAAACAAATTCTTCAACTTTAGTTACTTGGTAAACATAAAATACTTTCACTATCTGTGTTTTTACCAATTGTTAGTCTAAACTTTATAATAGTTACCGATTAAATCTAACATGTAATATGCAAAGTATGATAACAAACAAATATCATAATCAACACATAACACAAGAGATTTAATGTGGAAACCCTGTGAAGGGAAAAACCACCTAGGACCGACAACCCAAAAATGTTCACTCTTTTGAAGTGAGGTCAGTGAAGACCCAACCCTATTAAATATTACAAACACACTGTTAGGTGTGACCTTGTTAGAGGATTTTAGACCAGAAGTTATTGTCCAACCAACAGTTTCTCTAGGGTTGATAGGATAACAATGTTCACTCTATGAATGAAACATCAAAAGACTTTCATAGTCCACTCGATTAAGAGATTTGACTGTGTACAATGGTTAAATATGTAATAGTAGATGATCTGTCATGAAACAACTTTAATTGTAGTTTACAAATCAATGTTCAGCTTAATCAAATCTTTCTAATCAATATACCACTTCAGATGCAATACTATATCAACTTACTATCCATCGGTAATTACTCTTTGTGGCTTAGTAATTGTTCTGCAGCTCGGTTCTTATTAACTAGTATGATCATAATGCATGAAAACTCCTTCACATGATAATTCTATAGTATCTTCTTCTTCTAGCTATATTTCAACAATGAAACCAATGTCTCTTATATAGATGAGTAAATCATTTTCTTTTCCTCCATCATATTTTTCCACTTAATCATATTCATAGATTTTTCCACTTTAAGCTTCCTCGGTTGATGTGTCAGTAACACATTTCAATCCACTCCATTAGATCCTTTTTTTATTTATGTTAGCCGTCGATCTTCATAACAATCCTTATCAGTTGCCTCAATTTCATACACTTTACAACTCATCACTTTATCAGCTAAACTGATCATTTAATTCCTTTCTATTTTTCTCAGTTAACAAAGAAAGGCGTTGATGAACACAAGCTCGATTAAAACTATGCTCAGTATACACTACATTCTGTCGGTGTATACTGAAATGCTTTATTTACTGACAACATTGCTTTGTGTCTTTCAGCTCTATTCTTCATCATAGATGAATGCAACATAATAAAGTCAATTTCATCATGTCATAGCCTCATCAACAAGTTACTCAATGTATTCCTTATCCTCATCTGACATATACATCTTCCTCATGTAGATATTTATGTTCTTCATCTCTTTCACCTTTCTTCAGATGTGTCAGTATAGTAACTTACAAGATAAGTAATATCAAGCTAGTTGACATCAATGACAACATAATACTAATTTAATCATCTTGCATATCTAATCAGCAACTCCTTAGTAATCTTGAATTATAGATTCTCCATTCAAGTTCTAAATCAGTTGTAGTTCATCAATCTCTCCCTTTGGCATTGATGGAAACTCAAGTAATATGAAGTGTACCATACACATACCAAACATGTATTCTACAACTCTGTAATCAAATGTTGTGTAAGCTCTCCCTTTCTTAATATGTTTAATCACTACATTACTAAAAAACATTCAAAAAAATACAGCTTTGTCATTCTCTCCCTTAGATAGTTCTCATCGGTGCATATCTCTCCCTTTCCTTTTCATATTATTTATCTCTCCCTTTGAAAACAATGCCAAAGAAACAAATAAATAATCATCTCTGTAGTAACTAAGTAACTCTTTGTTGTCCAATACAATCTTTGTATCTTTGTATACTGATATCCCAATCTATTTCAATTCGTCAAACTTAATCAAACCTTGAACATGATCCAAAGTGTGAACTATGTTGCATTAAGATATGTGATCATCTGATAAGATTAGGCTGATGCAACATCTAGATCACATTAGTGACCGATAGACAGGGGACAGACCCCAAGTCTAGTCCTCAAGTATTCAAACGTGTCCTTCGGTAGAGGCTTTGTAAAGATATCTGCAAGTTGTTCTTTAGATGTAACAAATTCTAACTTCACTTGCTTCTCTTGCACTTGTTCTCTTAAGTAGTGATACTTAATTGATATATGCTTTGTCTTAGAGTGCATCACTGGATTATTTGAAATATTAATAGCACTTGTGTTGTCACAGTATATAATCATCGGGTCAGTGATTACCTCATTCATTCCTTCCAACGCTTTCTTGTTATATGCAATGTTTGAGAAATTAGTAGCAGCAACAACATACTCTGCTTCAACTGTCAATGCCCAATCAGCATCGGTATAAACCTTCAACTCAAACTTACCTTCCTTAGGATACCATAATCCATAATCCTCTATCTTTTTCAGATATCTTAAGATCCTTTTGGTAGCAATCATGTGTGATTATCTAGGATTAGCAAAATATCTAGCAACAATTCCCACAACATGTGCTATATCTAGTCTACTGTGAACTACATACATTAGCTTACCAATCATGGATCGGTAAAGTGTTTGGTTTACCTCTATAGTTTCATCTTCCTTTGTCAATTTACTTCTGGTAGGCATCGGTGTTCCCATAGGTTTAGCATCTTCCATGCCAAATGTATTCAAGACTTCCTTTATGTACTTGGACTGTATGATGAATATCCCATCACTTTGTTGAATCACTTGTAATCCGAGAAAGAATTTAATCTCTCTGAACATAGACATTTCAAACTCATTCCTCATGTCATCAAAAAAATATTTGCATACATGATCTTGACCTCCAAAAATAATATCATCAATGAAAATTTCAGCAATAAGAATAGTGTCATCAATATCACCTTTCATGTACAAATTGTTGTTTTCACTGGTTCTTACAAATCCAATACTTAACAAGTAAGTATGAAGCCTTTCATACCATGCTCTTAGTGCTTGTTTCAAACCATATAAAGCTTTGTGTAATCTACATACCATGTTTCTATTGTCTGGATCAAGGAATCCTTCAGGTTGTTCTATGTAGACCTCTTCTTTAAGTATACCATTCAGAAATGTTAACTTCACATCCATTTGATAAACCTTAAATTTCTTATGTCTAGCATATGCAAGTAACATTTTAACTCCTTCCAATCTAGCAACAGGTGCAAATGTCTCACCATAGTCAATGCCTTCTTCCTATGCATATCCCTTGCATACCAATCTCTCTTTATTTCTTGTCACTTCACCATTTTCATTCAGTTTGTTTCTGAATATCCATTTAGTATGGATAACATTCTTATCTTTAGGTCAGGGTACTAAGGACCAAGTTTTTTTTTCTCTATTTTTTCTATTTTCTCTTTCATTGCATTAACCCATTCTTCATTCTCTAATGCAACTTTCACATTCTTTGGTTCAAATTCACAAACTAGACATGTACCTTGCCTTGATTTGCTTCTTGTCTGCATTCCAGCTTGTCTGTCTCCAATAATTTGTCTCAGGATGATGTCTTCTGACAAAACTAGCTAGTATTCAGTTTCTTCTTTCTTGTTCATCCTGTTTAGGTTCATGTGCTTGCTCGGTAGCACCATCTTGTTCATCAGTTTCCCTTTCCTATTCCTCAAGGTTATTTTCCTGTTGACCAGTTAGCATAGGTTGCGACTTTGGTAGATAGTCAGTAAGTTCAATGTAAGTGAATCTACCATAGTCTTTTGGTTCCTTTCTTTCTTCTATGTTCTTGTCATCAAACTCATCAACACGGACATTAGTACTTTCAATTATCTTATTTGTAACCTTATTCAGACATTTTTATGCTTTACTCTTAGTATAATATCCTAAGAATATTCCTTCATCACCTTTAGAATCAAATTTCCCATTTCTCTTATCTTTTAGAATAAAGCATTTGCTTCCAAAAATCCTGAAATAACTTACAGTAGGTTTGTGTCCAAACCATAGCTCATAAGGTGTCTAATTGGTGTCCTTCTTTAGTTGTACTTAGTTAAGCACATATACAGCTATACTGATAGCTTCTCTCCAATATGTCTAAGAAACATTCTTTTGTATCATCAATGTTCTTGCATAGTCAATGATTGACCTATTCCTTCTTTCAGCAATTCCATTCTACTGAGGTGTCCTTGGGGCAAAGACCTGTCTCTTAATACCATGCTCATTACAGAAAGTAGTAAATTGATCAGAGATAAATTCACCTCCTCTATCAGATCTTAAGCACTTAATTTATTTATTAGTCTCTTTTTCTACCTTTTCCTTATACCACTTAAACATCTTAAAAGCTTCAGATTTCTCTTTCAAGAACATAACAGTCATCAGTCTAGTATAGTTATCAACAAAAAGAATAAAATATCTATCACCATAATAGCTCTGAGTTCTCATAGGACCACATAGGTCAGTATGAACCAACTCAAGTATCTTCTTTTTTTAGTAGCCTTTTCTCTTAAAACTAGACTTAGTCATCTTACCTTTTTGACATTCATGGCACATAGCATGATCTAGTTTTGACAAGTTAGGCAACCCTCTAACTCTTTTCTTCTTACTAATCTTGATCATGTTATCAAAATTCACATGACATAACCTCTTATGCCACAACCATGCATCTTCATCCTTCATTAATAAACAAGAAGACTGATCAATATCAAGATAAAATAGATTACCTCTGGATTGTGTACTGATTCTGACAAGTCTTCCTCCATTATCATAGATTCTTACCTTTCTACTCTCAAAAGCAAGTCGGTGGCCTGAGTTATTTAGCTGTGCCACACTTAACAAATTATAGTTTAGTCCATCTACCCAATATGCATTTTCACATTTTATTCTATGATTAATCATTAGTGAACCTTTACCTCTCACCATACAAGGTGCATCATTTCTCATTCTAACAGATCCTCCATCATATTCATCAAGTAGATCAAGTTTCTCTATATCACTAGTCATATGATGTGTACAGCCACTGTCTATGATCCATGTATCATTTCTTCTTACTTTAGAGATTAGTGTTGTTTCTTCATGTTTCTCTTCTTCCTCTGAATCATCTTTCATAGCAACAAATACTACTTCTACATCATCATTAGTGTCAGATTCAGATTCAAATTCTTCAGCTATGTAACATACCTTTTTCCCTTTGTCATAGCTATCTTGGTTATCTTTGTTGTTGTGTCAGTAGCCTCTGTTGACTCTTCTCCCATAGCTTCCTCCCAATTGGTCTTTGGATCTATCATCATCTTTCTTATTCGGACATCTAGCAGTGATGTTGCCAACTTCTTTACAATTAAAACATGCTAAAGATAACTTGCCTCTATACCTTCCCTTACCTTTGGACAATCTTTTGGCCATAAGAGCTTCAAGCTCATCAAGCTCATCATCGTTATTACTATCACTATCATTATTCTTATCATTCCTTCTACCAAACTTACCAATCTTCAAAGAAGACATGAAAGCAGATTCAACAGAAGGTACAACACTATTGTCAAAATTATTCAATTCAAAGGTTATAAGCTTACTGATCAGTGTGTCAAGAGTAAGGTTCAATGTTGCTCTTGTTTCATGAATTGCAAAGATCCTGATTGCATAAACTGGCAACAAAGTTCTGAGAATCTTACTTATCAATGTTTCATCATCAATAACTCCATTGGATGCTCTAATAGAATTTACTACCTCTTTTAGTCTATTTGTGTATTGCACAATGTTCTCACCTTTCATCTTCATATCATCAAATCTGCCTCTTAGGCTTTCTATTCTTGCTCTCTTAACATTCGCATCTCCACTGTATATTAGAGTCATCTTGTCCCACATCTTCTTAGCAGTATCACAACCCTTGATGTCTTTAAATTCGGCATCGGTATAGGTAGAAAAAAGTTCCATCATAGTAATATTATGTTCATGCCTATCCTTTAGTTGATCAAGAGTTAAGGAAGCAGTGGTCAGTTCAATGTAGCCATTCTCCATCAGTTCTAGTGCAAAATTCCCAATTTCAGATATGTGCAATTTCATCTGGCTTTGCCATAATACAAAGTTATCTTTGTTCAGCTTTGGCACTTCCCTCTTATACATCTTGAGACCTTTTTGCTGAAGTCCTTAAAACTCTATTCTAAGAAACCAATGCTCTGATACCAATTGTTAGAATAATTGAGAGGGGGGTGAATCAGTTATCTAGTGTCCCAAAACAAAATGTATAATCCAAAACAAATTCTTCAACTTTAGTTACTCGATAAACATAAAATACTTTCACTGTTTATGTTTTTACCAATTTTTCAGTCTAAACTTTATAATAGTTATCGATTAAATCTAACATGTAATATGAAAAGTATGATAACAAACAAATATCACAATCAACACATAACACGAGATTTAACATGAAAACCCTGTGAAGGGAAAAACCACCTGGGACTGGCAACCCAAAATTGTTCACTATTCTGAAGTGAGGTCGGTGAAGACCCAACCCTATTAAAGGTTACAAACACACTGTTAGGTGTGACCTTGTTAGAGGATTTTAGACCAGAAGTTATCATCCAAATAGCAGTCACTCTAGGGTTGACAAGATAACAATGTTCACTCTATGAATGAAACATCAAAAGACTTTCATAGTCCACTAGGTTAAGAGATTTGACTGTGTACAATGGTTAAATATGTAACATTAGATGATCCGTTGTGAAACAAATTCAATTGCAGTTTACAGATCAATATTTAGCTCAATCAAATCTTTTTGATCAATATACCACTTTAGATGCAATACTATATCAACTTACTGTCTGTTGATAATTACTCTCTGTGGCTCGGTAATTGTTTTGCAACTCGATTCTTATTAACTAGTATGATCAAAATTCATGAAAACTCCTTCACACGATAATTATGTAGTATCTTCTTCTTCCAGCTATATTTCAACAATGAAACCAATGTCTCTTATATAGACGAGTAAATCATTTTCTTTTCCTCCATCAGATTTTTCCACTTAATCATATTCATAGATTTTTCCACTTTAAGCTTCCTTGGCTGATGTGTTAGTAACACATTTCAATCTGCTCCATTAGATCCTTTTTTATTTATGTTAGCTGTCGATCTTCATAACAAACCTTATCTGTTACCTCAATTTTATACACTTTATCAGCTAAACTGATCATTTAATTCCTTTCTATTTTTTTTGGTTAACAAAGAAAGGCATCAATGAACACAAGCTTGGTTAACACTATACTTGGTATACACTACATTTCGTCGATGTGTACTGAAATGCTTTATTTATTGACAATACTGCTTTGTGTCTTTCAGCTCTATTCTTCATCATTGATGAATGCAACATAATAAAGTCAATTTCATCAAGTCATAGACTCATCAAAAAGTTACTCAGTGTATTCATTATCCTCATCTGAGATATACATCTTCCTCATGTAGATATTTTTGTTCTTCATCTCTTTCACCTTTCTTCAGATGTGTCGGTATAGTAACTTACAAGATAAATATTGTCAAGCTAGTTGACATCAATGACAACATAATACTAATTTAATCATCTTGCATATCTAATCAGCAACTCCTTAGTAATCTTGAATTATAGATTTTCCATTCAGGTTCTAAATTAGTTGTAGTTCATTAGATGGTTTGAAACATAATCTTTTGAGTGTTGGACAGCTATTTGATAAGGGATATCAAGTTTGGTTTATTGAGAAAACTTGTGTAATCAAAGACAAGAATGGAAATCTAATTGGTACTGGATCTAGAACTAGAGTTAATGTATTTCAGTTGAATCCTACTGAGATGACATACTTGATTACTAAGATCAATGATAGTTGGTTATGGCACATATGATTTTGTCATATAAACTTTGATAACATTGTGAAAGTGAGTACTACACTTGCGGTAAGAGATTTTCCTAAAATTATGAAGCCTACTAACATGATTTGTAAGGAATGTGTGATAGCTAAACAGAAGAGAAGCTCATTTCCCAGCAAGAAATTTACAACAGAGAAATTGGAAATTGTTCATACAGATTTGAGTGGTCCCACAAGATCTAGAGGATTCTATGGAGAAAGGTATTTTATGATTCTTTTTGATGATTTTACAAGAATGATGTGGATTTAATTTCTTAAAGAAAATTATAAAGAATTTGATAAGTTTAAGATCATTAAGAATAAAGTTGAGAATGAATCTGGGATGAATATTAAATGTTTGAGATCTGATAGCGGTGGAGTATTTACTTAAAAAGAATTTAACATTTTTTGTGAAGTGAATGGTATTAAGAGATAGTTTTCAGCCCCTAGGACACCTAAACAAAATGGTATTGCAAAAAGAAGAAATAGATTAGTAACTAAAGCAACAAAAGCTATGTTATTTGAGAATGACTTAGCGAAGATATTCTAGAGAGAAACAGTGAACACAATAGTATATACAATGAACCGAGTACAAATTAGAGAAGACACAGACAAGACACCCAATGAACTATGGTTTGGACATGCACCATCAGTTAAGTATTTTAGAATTTTTGGAAGAAAATGTTATACTAAGAGAGATGATGACATTGGAAAGTTTGATCCTAGAAGTGATGAAGGTATATTTCTTGGATATTCATTGAAGAGAAAAGCTTATAGATGTTACAATAAAAGAACTAAGACTATTGTTGAGAGCGTAAATGTTAAAGTTGATGAAAAGTTCAAAATTTAGGAAAGAATGCTTGATTATGAATCAGATGAAGGAACTCATCCTAGAAATAATCTAGAGATTACTGAATTATTCTATGAAACTGACAGTGATTTGTTGAATGAAATCTACAGTGAAGAAATCATTGAATAACCTATAGAAGGAACAAGAAGTGAGTCAGTGACACCTAATAGGAATCTATCAAGGGATCATCCTATTGTGTAGATTATTGGAAGCATAGACAGAGGAGTTCTGACATGAAATAAGGTACAAGAATGTGTTTGATTTCTCAAATTGAACCTAAATCTACTAGTGAAGCCAGTGAAGATGAACATTGGATCAAAGCTATGAAAGAAGAACTAGATCATATTGAAAAGAACAAGACATGGGAATTGGTCCGTAGACCTAAAGATAAGAATGTTATAGGAACAAAATGGGTATTTAGAAACAAGATGAATGAACAAGGAGAAGTAGTAAGGAAAAAAACAATATTTTTATGTAAAGGATACTGACAGCAAGAAGGAATTGACTATGAAGAAAATTTTGCACTACTAGCAAGAATTGAAGCAATAAGAATGTTTTTGGCTTATGCAGCTTACAAGAAATTCAAAGTGTATCAGATGGATGTGAAGTCAGCATTTTTGAATGGAGAATTAGAAGAAGTTAACATTGAGTAGCCTGAAGGTTTTCCTTTAACTGAAGAAGGAGATATGGTATGTAAACTAAAGAAAGCTTTATATGGACTGAAGCAAGCACCTAGAACTTGGTATGCAAGACTGGATAAGTATTTGATAAAGTTAGGATTTACAAAAGGCACAGCTGATAGAAACCTATACACAAAAGAAATTGAAAATAGTTTGTTGGTTGTTGTTATTTTTGTTGATGATATTATCTTTGGAAGAGATGATGAAGCCAATGATAAATTTGCAGATGAAATGAAGACTTAATTTGAAATGAGTATGATTGGTGAAATGAAATACTTTTTAGGAGTGTAGAGAACACAGAACAATGATGGTATCTTTGTAAGTCAAACACAGTACTTGAATGATTTATTGAAGAGATTTGGAATGGAGAACTGTAAACCAGTTGGAACACCTATGGTAATAGGACACAAGTTATCTAGCATAGATGAGACTCCTGTAGTGGAACAGAAAAAGTACAGATCTATGATTGGAGGATTGTAATATTTGACTCATACAAGACCTGATATATCACATGTAGTTGGAATTGTAGCAAGATTTCAAGGTGAACCTAGAGAATCACATTATGTAGCAGTAAAGAGGATACTAGGATACTTAAGAGGCACAATGGAGTATAGATTGTGGTATGAAAAATCTAATGATTTTACCCTATGTTCATATATAGATGCTGATTGGGGAGGCAGTGTTGATGACAAAAAGAGCACCAATGGTGGAGCATTTTTCCTTGGAGGAAGATTAGTTTCTTGGATAAGCAAGAAGTAGAATTGTATCTCATAGAGCACAACAGAAGAAGTGTATGTGGAAGCAACTAACAATTGTAATTAGATAATTTGGATGAATAAAATGTTGAAGGATATTGGAATAAATTTTTTTTAGCCTGTTGTTATACATTCTGATAACACCAACATAGTTAGTATGTCTAAAAACCTAGTGTTACATTTTAAGACAAAGCATATAGAGATAAAGTATCATATAGTAAGAGAGAAAGTGGTAGAGAAAGAAGTCAGACCTGATTATATAAGCACAAAGAAGAAGATTGCAGATATATTTATTAAACCTTTGCCTAAGGATACATTTGAGTATCTGAGAGTTATGATTGGGGTTATGCCCAGCCTACTTTTGAGAAGTGATGAAGATTTTTTCATCCATCCAGTGGTATATGAGCCCTATCTTTCTTTTGGACTGGATGGTGGTACTTCCTCTATGGGGGAGTATGTGTATCTGAGATGATTCATGAGGACACTAGTGAATGTATTTTCTGAACAGTGTCTTTTGACATTGAAGTTGTTGTTGACATAATGATGAAACATCTATCATTGATATTAATGGAGGAGAAGTATTCATGAAAAATCATCTACTGGAGAGAATTGAATAGGAAAATGAAGCAAGATTTGATTGATGAAGAGGATTTGAAAGCATTTTCAAAGCAGTAGTGTTGGTATTCATGGAACTTAGATGTTTTTTCATCTATGTTGCCATCAATGCCAATGGGGGAGATTGTTAGGAATGAATGCTGAATATATCCTATGAAGGAGTATTTGTATCCATTTTGTAGTAGTTGTTGTTCCATTCATGACTGTGATTGTCATTGATTTCAACACAGTGATCTACTGATGATTAGGAGAGAAGCAAACAGTGTTTGAGTTAGTGCACTTGGGATATTGAAGATGAAGCTATGTGGAGTTGAGGACTTACTCTATGATTCTCTATGAGATTTTGGTTAAGAGCGCAGATAGAAATTAATTTATTCATGACATTTATGAGGAAATTAGTGGAAGTAGTGTTTAGGCAGTGTTCCTAAGTAATGGTTTGTGGAAATTGGATGATATCTGTTAGAATTTAATCTTTCCTTGGCATATTTGTATTTAAAGGATAAACTAAGGTATCCTATTGTATTTTTCCTCTAGTCCAAGTGGGAGGACATGTCACATATTAGTAATTCCTTTTTTAAGGAAAATAGATATTCCTCCTTATGAGGAATCCTACACTTGTCTCACACACTAGTGAAATGTGGCATACATAGAAATGGGAGTTGCAATGTAACTCCTTTCTCATATCTCTATTAAGAGATGGTTCTCCTTCTCTCAAGTCATGAGATTCTTATTCTTCTTGAACATTGTATGAGCTAAGCTCTCACTCTATCTCTTGTGTGTGTGAAAATTGTACCTGATCTGTAGACACAACACTTCAGTAAAACATTAGAGGTTAGCAAAAATCAAAATCATGCAAAATTGAAATCTAATTTAACCAAGTGATTTACTGCCTTCTAGTAGGTGCAAGATTGATGTTCTCAGATTGTTATCGAGATCAGTGACCTAGACGACACCTAAATGAAGGATTTGAATGCAATTGATCTAGATATGAATTGAATGCAATTAAGCTATTTTTTTGGATTTTCTATGCAATAAGAATGATAAAAACTTGATATGAAATCTAATCTATATGAAATTGATCTGCTAAAATGATCTAACAATGATATGAAAAAGAATCTAAATGAATATAAAAAAAACAAATTGATCTCACAATAGCCTTGATTCGCAATAAGCTTTGATTCTCCCAATTCCAATTCTCCAACATGATTGTGCAAAAATATGAGATTCTTTGGGATGAGCTGAAGCCTTAATTTATAGAAATCCAAGGCTTTAGAGGTGCATGAAAAAAAGTCATAAATCACTCAAATAACTCAGCTTGATTTTTGAGTTATTTTTAAATAAAGATAATTTAATTCACAAAAACATGCAAATCATGCAAAAATAGCTTTTTAACTCAAATTAGAAGTTTAGATCAATTTTAAAACTCAAAAATGATGTTGAGTTCCAAAAAGTCAATAACTTGCATTGATTTTCTGATTTAGAGTTTAATTGCTCTTTGATTGTGCACATGGATAATTATGAATTAATAAATAAATAAAGTGATTTATTCTCAACTTAACTAATTTTTAAAAAATAAAACAGTTGATTTATGGGTTAATCAATTATTTTTTCAAACTTTTATTAAAAACTATATTATTAAATAATGACAACTTGCTTTAATTAATTAAATAAAAATTTAATCAATTATTCATAGAATATTAGATTTATTGTCAAAATTAAATAATACAATTAATAATAGATAGACTTAAATTTAATTACACAATTAAGTGGCAAGATATTAAATCTAATTAATTAAATATGAAAATATTCAATTAATCAAACTTAGGATAAATGTGATTTATTGCCAAATAATCATTAAATTAAAGATAATTAAGATAATTAGGAATATTGCTAGGAATATTCCCTGATGCAGAATTTAAGATAATCAATTATGATTCGTTGATGTTTAGATGTGCCTTAGATTAGGACTTCGATGTTGATTTCGTTCGATTTGTAGATGTAGGAGGTTAATGAACTTATAGCCCATTTTTGGGGTATTACTTTTTGCCCCTCTTTGAATTACTGTGCAAAGCGCAGTGGTTCAAAGATAGTTTGTGTTTGATAAAGATATGAAACTGATGTTTGAAATTGATAATTGATATGAGACAAATGCTGATTGATATTGATTTGATATGAAGATAATAGGTCCTGAATGACCAACGATAATGTTCACTATAATAGAAAATGAACCTATGATTGTGAAAAAGTGTCAAAACATCTGATTCCAAACCTTAGGATTGCAAAGAAGTGAGTGACCGGTTCTCGACTCGATTGTCTTAGTAGAACTAGCAGGTATCACATCCGAATCCTTCAGTTGCTGAAGAACCAAGGAAATAACACTGATGAACCGATGGTTGCAAAAAGCTAATATAGATTACAATATTAGGAGGATACCAGATTGATATGGATCAACGAATCTGATATGCCCCAAGTGATGATAGATTTTCCCCGAGCGATGAGAACTTTTGATGAATTAGCAACTAGACGTGGTTGTTGTCTTGATCACTGATGAAAGATAACAGATTCCAGATAAAATTAGATTTACAGACTTGAATGATGTGCAATACCATGCCCCCTTCGGGATTGAAATTGAAATCTGACAAGAAAAGTCAGTGTTGATAGTTTAGAAGCATGTTAATTGATTTGAGAAGTGGTTAAACACATCCGGGAACGCATTCTACATCGTTTAGAGGTCCAAAAGACCAAGTTTGACTAGGTGAAACTATGAGTTGACCATAGTTGACCAAGTTGAAATTTTGATAGTTTGATGTAAGATAATCAATTAAGTTGAATTATGGATTTTTGTGATGATCGAAGGTCGAATATGCAAGCAATAGACTGTCCTGGGCCCAAAATTTTAAATCATGATTTTGACATAATAAACGATCTCAGATTTTTATTTTGATCCTGAAAGAGGATTCTACTTTCTATTTCATTGGAGGAACCTTCGTGTGAGATTCAGCTCTTGTTAGATTTGAAGATGCGATTTGAAGAATCGTTTAAGCATTGAAGTTCATTTAGCCATTGTGAGATCATGCAACATGCAAAATGCAAAGATACATGCAAAATGAAATGCAACCTAAGACCTAGGACCTAGTCACTCATCATGTGTCAATTTGTTATCATCATTGAACTTTTAGGTAACTGGATAAATCAATACAATGCACACTAGCCATGAAACCATAGACATATGAATATCGATTTGTATGCGCAAGAATCAATACAACACCCACTGGTCATCAACCATGGATATATGAATATTGATTTTATTTTCGGAATGTCAGATTAGATATAAGCACCAAGGCATAAACGCCAAGATGACCTAAATATCATGTCCATTTTGATATAGCAATTTGTATAAGCATCAAAACATAAATGTCGTGATGACCTGAATATGCCTTGCATGACAAACATATCAAACAACCAAGAGATTATTCTAAATCTAGTGTGAATTACCCGTAGTGACCCTTTATCATTCACATCCTTAGGTAACATTGTGTTTCACAATAGGAGAAAGAACTCACTCAAAAAGATAATAGTTAGATCAAACTTCCTTGAATTTTCTGGGTATCAATGGTCGAGGTACGCATGGCCATCCAATTCAAGATAGAGGCTCTTACAGTCAGACACCATTTCAATCCAAAATTTCCAAAGACGTTAGATTTTCACATACAAGCAGAAGATAAAGAAAAGATTATGCCCCTAGTCATCACTCTCTAAATCCTATAAAGAACATCATCGAAGAGCTCAAAGGGACACAATATGCAAAAATCTCAATGCGAATCAGTAAGCATACAAGGAGATAAAAGCATGAAAAGCACAGATTGTTTTCAGTTTGATGTTTGATGTTGATTGCGTTGTTGTAGATGCAAAATCCTTTCGGGAGACAAGACTGACTCACTCACTCACGTGAAGCTTCAAAATGACTTTGACTAGTTATGATACGTCTAAGATACACCGGAGACCATAGGATATGACATTGATTGCCCCCAAGTGTTAAGCATTGATAGGATAAAAATGCTTGAGCTAATTGGTGTACAAACTAACTTATTAAAAACTAGAAATGCAGAAACAAACCAGGAGATATGTACAAACTAAAGCAAAACTGAAAGCTGGGAAAGACCAAGATTGCACTGATAGATGGAGCATTTTGAAACAAGGATATATATAGACTAAAGAAAAACTGAAAGTTGGGAAAGACCAAGATTGCGTTGATAGATAGAGCATTTTGAAACAAGTGGCACCCATTTGTCGGGTTTTCACCATCTTGGCAGAGATTCTATTTTTGCTACCAAGGCGCCTGTTTCTAGGTTTTCACCAAGGCACTTTTTTTTTTTTTGAATTTTTGAATTTTTGATATTTTTGAATTTTTTTGTGAATCATCAAGGTGCCTATTGCTAGGTTTTCACCAAGATGTTCATTTTTTAAGGACATTTTACCATAGACTGAATGACTTGGGCGTAGAATTTCTTCAGATGGAGAACATTGATTGGTTCTTGGAGCTATTCTCCTTCAGTCGTTGAGAGTTGATAGGCACCAGAGCCAAAAGTAGTAGTGATTACAAAGGGACCCAGCCAATTGGGTTCAAACTTCCCCTTGCATTCTCGATGTGATTGATTTTTAGGATTCTCTCCCAAAACTAGATTGCCAACCTGAAATTCTCTGTGTCTGAATTTCTTGTTGTAGCCTCTAGACATTCTCTTATGATATACTCTGAGATGATCATATGCTGCTTGTCTGCGCTCATCTAGTAGTTCAAGTTCTTGCAACCTAGACACTCTGTAGTCATCATCAGTTACTAGACCATGCATTCTGATTCTTAGTGATGGGATTTCAACCTCAATAGGCAGTACCGCTTCAAACTCATAAACTAAAGCGAAAGGTGTAGCCCTAGTAGGTGTTCTAATACTTGTTTTGACACTCATTCTGATACTTGTTCTGATACTGGTTCTAATACTGATTTTGATACTGATTTTGATAATTGTTCTGATACTGGTTTTGATACTTGTAATGATACTAGTACTGTTACTAGTTTTGATACTAGTTCTGATACTTGGTATACTTAATAGCATCTTTTTCCATTGCAAACTCCCAAGCAAGATCATATCATGCAGTCCCAATGTCTAGCAAGATGGAGAACAAGAGGGATTAGCAAGTTGGTGGGTGAGATGGAAGACAAGAGAATGAAGGAGAATAAAAGGAAGAAATCCTCAAGGGAAAACTCCTCAAGAATACTCAAGCTAGGGAAAAATTTTCATGTAAAGCACATTTGGACAAGCAATGAAAGGCTAGCATAGGATAAGTCACAAAAGCATAATGCCAAATAAGGACAGGATGTAGTCCAAAGGAGTAGACATGTCAAGAGGCTTCATAGCATTGTGTTTTACTTTTTCTTTCCTTTTTTTATTAGATCAAGACCAAAGGGGAAATGATAGTGAAAGACTAGAATGAATGGAGGAAAATAAATATGAAGGCTAAAAAAGAAGGGAATGAAAGCAAGATCATCGTAAGATAGCTCACAAAATAGCCAAATGTTCATGTATAGATCAACATTGTCAAGATCAAAGAGAGAAGATAGAATTGATGAAATATGTAGAAGGACTACGCATGATGCCTGATTGCCAAGTTTTCATCACGATACTTATCCAAGGTGCCACAAGGGAGTGGTTTTCACCATAGGACAAATTTATTTCTCTTTACTTTTGCTACCAAGGTGCTTGTTTCTAGGTTTTCACCAAGGCACATTTTCAATTTTTAAAAAAAAAATTTCTCTTTTTTTTTTTTCTTTTTTTTGAAGAAGGCAAGCTTTTTAGATAATGCTCCTTGAAAGGATAAACCATGATATGCCAAGGATTCAAAATGATATGCTCAAAGATGCTAATAGGGAAAGGGAGATGGAAGAGAAAATGGAGGATAAAGTTTTATGTAAAGCGAGTGAGGTTGGAAGATAGGAGGAATAGGAAAATGAGGAAAAAGGATAGAAGGTAGAAGGATAATGAATGGAAGGATTGTAAAAGGGTAAATGGAAAGGAAGGCAAGATCAACATAAACACACACCTTGAAGGGTGGTGAGAGGATGGAGGAAATGTGAATGAAAGAATACATGAAGGAATATGGTGAATGGATAGTAGAGGTTGTGGTTTAGGCGCATGGAATGGAAGAATATTTTTGGAGGGAAATGAAGTGGAAGCCTTTGGAAGCTTGAATGTCAATTTCACTTTTTGCTCAACACCAGACTCTTTCAAGAGAGACTTTGGAATCCATATAGCCATAGGATTTTTATTTCCTTTTGATGATCTAGAGAGAATATCGTCAATGATGGATTTTGGAACCCATACTTGTCTTGTAGTTTTTTTCTTAGATATCTCTTTTGACTTTATGTTTCTATGTCTATTAGAGGAGACATGATGATATTCTTTTTTTGATGGATTCTTGTATTGCTTCTTTTTCTTGTATTGAACATTCAAGTTACTTCCAAAGGACTTGGGACTTGTGGAAGAGGGAGGATATGACTAGTTTAGATGGGTGGATGGATGAAAAGGATTCAAGGGTATGCATCTATGTTGATCTTAAGGAAAGATGGGAGATGGAGGGATGTAAGGACCCAAGATGGATGGTGAATTAGGAGAGTTAGGAGGGGAAAGTGAAGGGACATAGGGACCCAAAATGGAAGGCAGACGTGAAGCCCTTAGTAGTGATGGAAGAGGTCCAAGGATGGAAGTGGAAGATGCAAAAGGATAATCAATAAGTTCATCAGCATCTATATGACAACCAAGGATATCAGCATCTTTAGAGTGAGCATTAGAATTTTCAATAGAATTAAGTAGATCTTGAATAGGAGCACCTTCTTTGATAGGATTTTTCAAAGCTTGCAAAGACTTAGGAAGAGTAGAAAGTGGAAATGAACATGGAGTGGTAGAATAAGAAGATGGAAGACTTTGATCTTGACAAGGATCTTTGGATAGCATAAACACATAATTTTTCTCTTGATTTTCAATAGGCTTAACATTGGAAGTAACAACACCATTTTTAATAACCTTAATGGAAGTATCATCTTTGGAAAGTAGAAGTGTAGTAAGGTTATTTTGATTGTCAATAAGCTCAACAGTGTAAGTAGTAGCTTGATCTTGCTTAGGAGAAGACTTAAGACATGGTGGAATGCATGAAAAAGGGTGTGCAAGATCAAAAGAACCCTGAAGTGGATAAGAGACATCATGAAAAGGATTGGATGACATGGAGGGTTCTTGATCTTGATCTTTCTTTACATTCTTTTCTTTATCATTTTTGGAGTCCTCTTGACATGGAGCCACTTCTAAGGACAAGGAAGCATGTTGGGATTGTATGGAAGACTTTGGAAGAGATGGTGGAGGACTAGCTGAAGTAGGAATTATAGCATATGAAGGCTTAGGCTCTTTAGGTTTAGCATTATTGAAAGTATTGGCAGCCAAGTGAAGGTTAGCTTGAGTTTCTTCAAGGGGTAGCCCTTGAGGATAACTATAGGGAATCGTATGAAAAGTATCAGGACTTTTGTTGGATGAAGGATTTGTGAAAGATTTGGAAGACTCGAAAGCTTTAGGAAGTGTATGGTTATTGGAGGAAGTAGGGGATGGAAGGGAACCATCACAAGACAAAGGTTCAACATTAACATGATCTTTCTTGAGAGTGTAATCTTTATTTTTAGCATGAGAGTCCTTAGGAGAAGGATCCTTATAGTATTGACATTTCAAATCAGCACAGTACATTTTATATTCCTCAATAGAAGTAGATGTATCATCTAGATATTGTCCACAAAAGCCATCAAAGTCTCTTTCAAAATTAGAATCATATGGATCACCATCATGATCTATCCAATGTGATGGCCCATTTGTAGTAAGTAGGAATACATGATGAGGAGGACTCTTAGGAACAGAGGTGTCATAGGTATCATTACATTGTCTGTCATCATAGTCATCATAGTCTCCAAAGCTAGATGTGTCACTCTCCATGGAAGAGGTATCATAAGGGTTATCACATTGCTCAAATTCTGTCTGGAGGCATGGTGACATGTACAAGTCTTTATCAAATGGAAAAGGGCATAGAGCTTCCATGGAGAACTCTTTAGGTTCCTTTTCTTTCTCAAGTTTGTTAATCTTGACTTGCATAATGTGCATCTATTTCATCATGGCCCTCATTAGAGTTTCTTCCTCATGTGTATTGATTCTTTGAGATATGTGTACTGATTCTCAATAGCTACTGCTCTATTCTTGACACAGTGACTTGTATGACAGATTCTAGAACTAGGTTGAAAAAGCTGGGTATCTGGCAATTTTGACAACTTTCTGACACTTTTTCTAAATTTTCCCAAATGAAACTCTGCAAACTCATACGACAGTGGGTAGGCAATGAAACGATAGTTGAAAAACTTACATGACAATTGCAAGCAACATTTTGACTCTTAGAATTTTTTGGCATCAAAACTCGTACAACACTGGGTTGGTTATCATACGACAGTTGGGTATCATTGAAATGACAGTTGGGAATCTCATATGATAGTTGCAAGTAGGATTGACTTTGAGAATTTGCTGGCATGGAAACTCGTACGACACTAGGTATTCAATCATACGAAAGATGGGCTGTAATGAAATGACACTTTGAGAAAACTCGTATGACTTTCTAACCTCCTTAGATGACTTTTGACTCTAGAAAAGAATTTTACTTCAAATTTTGCAAATTTTGAGTTTTCAGATTCGGATTATTTGCAAATTTCAATGTCTAGATTTGAGGATTGTAACAGATTTGTTTGTTTTCAGTAACCAGATAGATAAACAAGCATGCAAAATAGAAAGCACGTGATTTCAAGCATGTCTGAAAAATAATGAACAAGGGCAAAAGCAACCTTGTGCATGAACAATCAAGTGACTTATTCGTTCTAATCCTCAGAAGCACTAATTGTGTATGTTCCAAAAATGTTTTGCAATAATGCACATATATCCTATAAAATGAAAATTTGGCCTTGCTAGGGTTTTTAGTAATGGTTTGACTCTGCAACTTTTATGATCCAAAGGGGTGAACTCCAATCCCGGCGCACCAAGGTTTTGACACAGTTTGAGAACTTAATCTTCAGGAGCTGCTAGGGAGATCTGACAACCCAACAATGAACCATACTCATGGAGATTTCTTCGACAAGGACATTTATATAGTGGTTGTCACTACCACGGTGAAAATGGCTATTACCGCTTGAGGTTCCATCAACGCAGTTTTCCCTATGAAGGGATTGTGTGCTATGGTTAACCCTCTCTAAAGGTGACTCATAGTATGATACCATAAGGGGACTTGGCTCCAGATCCAAGGTTTTGATGCCTCTTCACTTTTAACCCAAACAAAGAAAGCAGATTAATCCAACACGCTAAGACAAAGTTTTTCTTCACCAAGGTCTATGATATCAACCCCGCGTGATCTATCAACCTCTTCAAAGAGAGAATGTATCAATAAATAAGAGAAGATGCACAAACCAAGTTTGATTCACCAAAGCTCATGATGTCAACCCCACGTGATCTATCAACCTCTCCGGGAAGAGAATGTATCGATCAATAAGAGAAGACACACCAACCAAGTTGAATGTGAAACACACTAAGTATCCTCCCTACCTAAAAGGATTCTGTCGTCAAGAAGGATTTCATTGGGAATCCAATCTCTCAAGAATCACAAATAGTGTTCATAGGGCCTAATTACTATGTGAGCACAGATGTATGTTTGCAAAAGCAAATCTACCAAAAGTACCCAAAAAGTAGAAAGAGGAACACTTAACGCTTAAAGTGAATATGAGATGAGTCCACAAGGTGGAACACTTAACACCTCACACAAGCTAAAAATGAGTCCCCAACTTAGAAAACAAGTGAGTTCCTAAAAGGACAAAAGGGTTGCTTGGTGGAACAATTAACGCCTCTCTCTTGTAGACCCCTCCACTTTATGGCGCTGAGATTGCAACCATGGGGTAGAATGAGGGGCCGGCAGATTAGCGAGTCCAATAACCCAAGATAGCAATCAAGCTCAATCACAAGTATTTGAGATGACTTAATGAATCCTTAAGGGGTCACAACCTAGTATCAATTATGCAAGTGTGTAAAACAAAAGCATGAAAAGAATCACCCAAGCTAGACACATGAGAGATTTATTTTAAGCCCCAAATCAAAATATTATCAGCACAAGTGGAATACCTGAGATCCTCGCAATGCGCTTAGTAGATTTTTACCTGATTTTAGCAAATTTTATGCTTTTTTCAATCAGAACCAGCAAGAGTTCACCAAATAATCATTAAATTAAAGGTAATTAAGATAAATAGGAATATTGCTAGGAATATTCCCTGATGCAGAATTTAAGATAATCAATTAGGATTTGATGATGTGTATATGTGCCTTAAATTAGGACTTCGATGTTGATTTTGTTCGATTTGTAGATGTAGGAGGTTAATGAACTTATAGCCCATTTTTGGGGTATTACATCTTTCTCTCTCATTCTTAGGCATTTTTGCCACTTTCATTATATCACGGGGTTTTTTTTAATGCTTTTCCCCCTTCAAAATATTGTCTCCTTTTTTCTTTTTTCTTTGGTGAATGCTCCTAGAGTTGTTATTATTCATGCTAAATCTCCTTATTCCTAGCTCATTGATTAAACAATTTCCTATCTCTCTCTATATTTTGTTATTATTTTAACAATATCTCCTAATCAGGATTGAATCTGATCATGCTTTGTTATGAGGAAATTGAAGACATGATTTTGGTGATGTGGACATGAGCGCAATATCTGAGGTCACTCGAGTGAAGAATTATCTTAATTGGAAGTCGACAGTTTTGTGTAATTTTTATGTAACATGTGGAAACTTTTATTTTGTAATTTGTATGTTGAATCATTTGTATGAACATGAATTATTAATTTTGAATTTTATTTGAAAGTGAATTGTGGAAGTGTGCAATACTTGTTGGAAGAGGATATGCAAAGTATAGAGATCTGTTATTGAGATCTGAAGAAGCAGTTGGTGCGGTTTGGCATAGTAAGAGGAGTATTGAATTATTGAGATCAGTAATCTTTTGGTATTATTATGTTGAGTAATACTAAGATCAGTTGGACAGTGTGTTCAGTGATCTTACACCTGAAGCTATTTGGGCAGTGGGTCCTTTTGTCTTCCATAACCCCTAACAGAGTTAGAATCGTTTAGCAGCCCGATTCAAATTCTCCTAACAAGGACTCATATGTACTAAATGTATTTCATAAGACTCCTAATAGAGTCCATCCTTCACAAGGAACTTTCATATTAGTGCATCTTTTGTGGGCATCATTCTCACCGGGGTTTACTCTTTGATCAAGAGGTTCCCTAGTTAACATATCTTGTGTCATTGTGTTATTGTGCATGTATATATTTCTATGGTTGTTGATTACATTGCTCATATTTTTAAAATCTATTGAATTTAATAAAAGTTTTATTTATCTGATAACTGATCCACCCCCCCCCCCCCCCCTGTCTAAATTATCTTGGTGGAATTTACTTTCTAGCATTTCATGACAATCAAATCTTGAGCCATGCTATCAGAAATATCCTATTCTCCTAGAATGGAATTTGTCTATAAAAGTTGTATTTTATAGGGGTAGTGGTCATGGTCATGTGAGAAATAAGGTCATGTGGTCATCATTAGGGCTCTTTTCTAGGGTGTCAGTTATCCCTAGTCCATAATTAACATTAAACTACACAACCAAAGGAACTCCTTATACCACCAACCTAACAACATAAATAGTATTTATTAATACTAGGACCTAACAATGTTTTTAAATACTAGCCATGGAGACTGAAGTGTTCCTAAATAATAATACAATCAAACAAGACACTTATCACTCTAGACATGAACTATTATTGAAAATAATCTATGATTGATAATATTTTCTAAAATTGATTGAAAACTAAACAAAAGTGATCCTTAATACTACATAATAACAATCGAATGCTTTCAGATTTATGCTGATCATATATTTCTGTATTATCTCTAAGATATCCATAGACTAGAGAAACAAAGCAATGAAATCATGTTTTTTTCTTAGTTTGCTATGACTTATTATCAATTTATGATTGTTATGTTCTATGAGTAACCCAAAGATGTCTAAAAATGACTAGTAAAAACAAGGACTGGGGGCATAATGTTTTTCTTTGTCTTCTTCTTGTGGTAATAAATCCAATGATCTAATGGGATCATATGGAATGGGTGTCTATGGTAAGAGCCTACATCACAATTGGAATTCCACATATACCTTGATTTGTTTCCTATGAAATCTTTGGTGAGGTTGGATTCATTTCCTTGCCTGTTTAATCTAAAGTAGACAACTTCCTAGTAAAGTGAACAACACATACTATACCCAAGGATATGAATAATAAAAGGTCATTGTGGGTTATATATTAAATGTTACACATAAAGAGAAAAAAAAATTATTAACAAGAAGTAACTGACAAAATATTTTGGCCTATATGCATTGATGTTTAGGTTCACTTTCAACATGACATATAACATGGTAAGTATTCATATTTTCATGAGTACTAAATCTATTAGTGAAAATTATACTAACCTACCAAGTCCGAACTAAAAGGCTCTATGATGATAAAAGATCCATCTTGAATAGATAGTGATAGTCCTAGTGGTCTTAATTAAGGTACATTTCATTTGTTAATTTAGGTGCATCTCATTTGTTAATTTAGGTGCATTTCATTGGTTAATTAAGGTGCATTTCATTGATTACTCTAGTTGCATTTATTTAATTGCATTTCATTGATTAATTTAGTTGCATTTATTTGTTAATATAGTTGCATTTATTTTAAGGTTGCATTAGTACAAAAGTATGGATGTGATTAATTAACATCAACATGAGTAAAAACTCTAAAAAAGTGATCATATCAGCATATACAAGTTTGACCATGTAAATCAAATCATCAGGATAAAAAATAAATCAATGACTGAGTATCTAAACACAAATATCCATGCACCTTCATAATCATGTTAGTTTTATAAATATGTTTGCATCAATACATCCATCAACATACATAAATAAAGTGAGATGTTCATACATCACATCACATTTACATCTCAATAGAGAATCTCATAGACATGCATAATTTGAAAGCACATCAAAAGAAATGTATTCACATAAAATCTGTATCCATATATGCATAAAAAGGAAAGTACAAAAACTTCTCCATATATTAGTGTCATAATACAATGAATTCAATAAATCAATCATCTATATATTCACATGACCAAGTATAGAAAGATGAGATCAATATCGACAAAAGATGTATATTATTGTATCAAGATCAATAAATGTGTACAATCAAATAGCATCAGTATTAGTAGTAGCAAAGTACATGAATCAAAAGAGAGTATATATATCAGAGTCCAAAGACTATCAATACTTATCAAAGTCCTGAGAGTTTCAATATATTAGATGAAAAGAGGTACATCAATTGGTACATCAATGGTATATATAAAAAATACATCAAAAGTACATAGATTATCAAGTCTGGCTCCCTCCCTCATCAACTTAAGGAGGGGTGGGAGGTGGAGCATAAGCTCTAGTAGGCATTGGTGGTGGCATAGTACCCTTAGACTACTGAGAAATGGAAAAATATAATGGAGCTCACAGGGATGTTGAAACAACTACACAATACAATGCAAAATAATAGGCTGCTCTCTATCCCTGGTGAGTGGTAGTGTGTGCTTTCCCCTCTCTCTTGAGTCTCATAGTCTCTAACTTCCTGCCCTTATCAGCAAGAAGAGCCTCTAAGGTAGCAACCCATATCCTCAAGGTTTCTCTCTCCTTCTCATAATCAGATTAAGGGTCTCTATCTCTAGGAGTACCTCAAGATGGCTGACCTCCACCTCCACCACCACCACCACCACTTTCTCTAGGAAATCCCTAAGGCTCCTGAGGTGGAACAAAATATGTGAATGAAGGAATAACTCTCAATCTTCTCTACCGACCCTTCTAGTCCCCATCACCCCCAACTCCTCTCCATCTAATACCTCCTCCACCACCACCTCCTCCTCCACCACCTCTTCTTCCACCATCACCTCCTCCTCCTCCACCACCTCCTCCTCCTCTACCATCACCTCATACTCCACCATCACCTCCTCCACCATCACCTCCTCCATCACCATCTCCTACACTTTCTCCTCTACCACCACCATCATCTCCTCCTTAGCCTCTTCCTCTATCCCTACCTTGACCTCTATCTCTACACCTTTCAGCATGAGACCTGTCAGGACCGTCATCTGTAGGATCATAATCTAGGGCATCCTTGATCTAAGGAAAAATATCATCTAGCGTAGTAAACCTAAGAAATGGGTTCCAATAATATTCTATGCATGGTAATAATTTTTCATGCCACCATTAGATACCTCTGGTAATTAATTCCAACCTATAGGTACCATCTATGAAATCTTGTGGACAACAGTCTTGTAAGGTAACCTGGCTCCCCATTGACTATATATGGAAACCTAAGATCTCTCTGCCTATCAACTATGGGTCGTGTCACTATGATGTGCTCCCTGGTCCAAATATGTAAGACTAAAATGCCAACAATCATGCTCCATAAGTGCTAGTAAACAATTTCATGAAGCTCACGGTAGATGTGAGCTAAGATACAAATCCCCTAGGAAAAACAATGAGTAGATCGAATCATGTCCTCAATAAATCGAGATCAACCACACATGAGACCGTGTTGACCTTTTTCAAGAATCATAATCCCTCCTATCAATCCAACAATGAAAATATGAAGGTTCTCATAATGTGACACCATATGATCCCAAGAAAGCTATCTCCATGCAATCATCAAATCCTAAAATAAGCAGCAAACATTGATAATGGACACAATAGCTCCAGACTCATACTCAACATGAGCTCCCATAATAGGAACCTAGAAAATATACCAAATGTCTTTATGAGTCACAATCATCTCCTCAAGTAGGAAAATAGATGGTTTGGTGCTCTGACTATTATGTCTTGGACAAAGCAGTCACTTACCCTTGATTTACCCTGATATCGGGTAAATCTACTAAACACCAGAGACCGCAACGTGCAATAGTACACTGCTTAATGGTAGTAAACTACTCTGATAGCTCCAAGATCTCGGTAGGCTTCAGAATCTAGAATGAAACAACACTAAAATGAGTCTACAAGCAAGAAATTTGTACTAATTCAGCATCAAGTAAGAAAAACTAAAGTTAAATTGGTTAACAGGTTAGACATAAATCCTAAATTGGGAAATTCTATGTAAAATACCCAAAAAAATCCTAAAAACCTGATGCGATTTGAGATTTACAATATGAGATCCTTTAAAAGGATGTGATCCTTCACATACTAAATGTGATCCAAAATTTACAAGATGCGATCCCAAAATGTGATACAACTTTATTTTGACAGGGTGCGATTTACTGATGAAAAGGCTTAAAGATAAGAAAAAATTGACTAAATGCAACCTAATAGGGTGCGACCCTAAAATAAAAGGATGCGATCCAAAATTTTGTGAAAACTAAAAGTGACGTGGGATTGACAGGATGTGACCCAGGATACTGGATGTGATCTAGAACTAGATTGACCCTAAAATGCATAAAATAAAGCAAAAATTCAAATGCAAGGTACAAAAAGGTAGGTTATCGGGTACTTACTAGATTTGGATAGTGGGCAGGTCACTGATGTCGATGGTTGAGCTCAAAATGATGCTAGGGCCACCATCTTCTTTCTCAGAGCTCTAAAATTACCAAGGATTAAAGTGAAAATGAATAGTAAAACTACCTTTTTGGGCCTATTTTAACCCCTCGAGGACCCTAATGACCTAGGGAACTTTCATAGCAGAATGCAGTAGGAGCTCCATATCAGAACTGAAATTGAAATAGGTGTTGTATATTAATTTAAGGTAGTAAAAAAAAAATTATTGAGACAGGTCAACCTTATAGAAATTTAGTCAACTATGGTCAATATACAATTGACCAAGGGTGGAATGAATAGATATTGAAGCAACAATATTACAAAAGCATTCAGTGATGTTTATTACTCAAATGGAAAGTCAAAAAAACTCAAACCAAGGGAAAGCTTCAATTGAATAATGGTTAAAGATACTCAAAATGGCTTAAATGACTAACAAAAGCTTACTAGAAGCTACATAAAGTTGTTTTTCAACTGGCACATCGAGTTTATAATTTAGGATATTGGTCAATCATTAGTCAAACATGGTCAAATATCATCTTTTAATCAAGCTTGGAGTCGGTATGGTCGATTCTTGTTTAATCAAGTTCACAATCAATGGCTTAAATATTTCAATCATGTTGAATTTAATTTAATCAAGCTCAAAATTCTTGAATCTAGAGTGGTTTCACCAAAATTCTCTCTAAATCTCCTCAAATTCAGAGTGGTTTCATCGCTTCATATCAAACCGCTCTCTAAATCAACATCATCTATTCTTTGAATCAACACATTGTTCGCACATCGATTCAAAGAGGAGAAAATGTAATCAGCCTAAATTGGGTTAATATAACCAAAGGCCCTATTTTCCCTAATTCAGAACAAATTTCTAATTATGCTATTTGATCACCCAATTACTAGCATAATTCGTTAAAATCAATCAAATTCCTAAATCAAGAATTAAACCATCATCAATTGATAAAAAAAATCCTATTAATTTTCTCTAGTCTAATTAATTAAATCAATCCCACTTAAATACATGGCTAAGAGAATTAATTCAAACTAATTAATAAAAAGGCCTAAAATACATGTCACCTCTCAAGGGACAACAAGGAAAAATGCAGCCAATCAGAGGCTAAGCACATGGATCCCTCACATGGATCAAAGGATGATGAATCTCAATTACTCCTCTCAAATTAAATCTCAAGCATTGAATTCATTAATATTTCTATAAAAGATAATTTTCAAAAGCTCACGAATTACCTAGTTAATTGCATTCATACTTACATCCTGTCAAGTTGATTTCATAGCTTAAAATACATTTCAATTCATAACTTAAATAATCTAAATTTGGTAATGAATTAATGAAACTCAATGGTTTAGCTTCATTTCTCAATTCTTAGTTATTTTTCATTTTAATCTCTCATTCTAATAGTTTTATGTCACTATTTAGGGTCTAAATCTAAGAGTAGAATTGATCTTATTCACACTCTTGCTAGTTAGAGAGCAATAGGACAAATTTTCTAAGTTTACTTGCTTTCAACTTAATTTTAAACTAACAATATAATGTCTTATTGAAGTGTTGTGTTGTAGGATAATAGGTACCACAAGATACACACACAGATGTTCTTATGAATTTGGGTCCTGACCTATATGTTTGTAAATATTTTTCTTATATGGGGGATTGTGATTGGATAAGCCGACTTGTGGCTATCAATCTTGTATTTAAGTAGGTCTTGTGGTTCTTATTTAGGGAGAAGGTATATTAGAGGTAGCTAGCTTAAGAATAGCTTGGAGATGTTATGAGAGATTAGGATCTAATGTTATCTAGAGTCTATGGTTTAATTTTTAGAGTCATCCTAATTTTAAGGGATAATCAATTGTACCTAGTTTGCAAACTTGGTATTGAGGATAGAAAGCATAAATGATTGTATTGTTGTTATTTATTGATAATGGTGATGTAATAACTGCACTTGTAGGCCAACTCGAGATTAATATATGTGATATTCTTTCTTTAAATAGTTGTTTCCTATATTTCATTTGGGTATTTTTTCTTTGGCATCTATAGCTACAAGGATTGTACATCTCCTTTGGGGATTCTTTATCCTTGATTGCATCAAGAACTCTAAATTTTGCAAAATTCTAGAGCTCTAACAAAACCTTTTTTTCCTTCCTCATCTTACATTCAACAACCTTATGACCAAAATTCTTGCATATGTAGTAATAAACATTAAAAGATAAGTAAATTTGAGTATTTGATTACCTTACTCGAGGCCTTCTTGTAGATGTCTTCAGATTTCTGATGTTTCTTGTTGTCTCAAATTTTTCTTCTTCAATTACCTTCTCTTTGTCTTTCTCTTTAAGATCTGAACATTCGTCAATAAACCCTAATCCTTCTTTATCTTTGTGACTCTTTTGTAGGGCTAAAATTGATCAAAAATAGTACCACTCTCACAAAACTTAGCTTCTGATCTCAAATTCCTTAATTCTTGATCCAACTTCTCATTTTTATTTGACTTCGTCTTGATGATGTCCTTGAGATTCTCTTTAGATTTCTTCCATTCCTCTATTGTGTTCTTTAGATCTTCTTTTGTCCTCTTCCAACCTTCCATTTTCTAATTTAACCCATCTTTGATAAATTCCCCAGTATTTCTACTATCACCCATCTTCTTTTCCAACTCCGCCACCTTTTCTTTGATTCCTTCAATTTATAACTAACTTCTTTGTGCCTTGCTTTGATCTTGTGAATCTAATCCCTCATCTTTGAGATACATGTATTTGATTTCTTCAAGTTTTATTTCAACTCCCCATTCTTTGATTTAGTACTCTTAATGTCAGTCATCATGATTTTCCAATCCTCATCAATATAGTACTCTCCTTCCATCTATTTGAACATCTAAGATCTCCCTCAAGCAGTTAAGCTCTATCAACAAGGGAGCAAGCTTTGATACCATTTATTGAATAGATCAAATAACTGAGAATGGGGGTGAATCAGTTATTCACAAATAACTTTTAAAATTCTCTTAAACCAGTAAGCACATAAAACATTCAAATAATTAAGATTGATAAAAGTATGAAAGCGCAAAAATCATCAACATATTGAATACTAGAATTTAAGTGGAAACCCAATTTAGGAAAAACCATAGAGAAGCCAATTCTCATGAAATGAACACTGGTTAAGGGGACACTAGTTAGGATGATTTTTACAAGGTCTCACTAATTATACACTTACTACAGTTTGGCTTGCTGTTGGTCAGGCTAACTACCCTTATATAAAATATGTATTACAAAATGTGAATTGATAGAATTATATCCGCATCTACATGAAATAGTTACATCTGAAGGCACATCAATTACCATCAACAACATATCCAGAACAAATCTTCTACCATCTTTTGCAACATAGTATGTAAAGCCTTCTCTCTTTACCAAAATCATACTTCACTCAACTTGCTTTTTCTTACACATAGTTGTCAAACATACCAAAATAGACTTCCACTATATCACCTTCTCTGTCTTGCTCGTATACACACACATGCATAAATACTATATATATATATATATATATATATATATATATATATATATATATATATATATATATATATATATATATATATATATATATATATATATATATATATATATATATATATATATATAGCCAAACGTGTCAACCCAACCATAATACATGTCAGCCACAAAATAAAATATATTACAATTACATTTAACACACTACTATTAAACCTAAATATGGGTCATACTTAAGAAATGTTTACAACACTTTATCATAGGCTCTAAATATAAGTCACACTTAAGATACATAACTTCATATCACATTACCAAAAAGTTATGGGATTGTCAAAACACCACAACCAAGTCCATGACTTGATCAACAAATTATATGAATTAACTCATTATCAAAACTAGATAAAAACCTATGCAAAAAAAGATATAACTATTACTCCACAAACATCTGATTAACTGTACGAATGTCCAGGTAGCAAGAACACCTAGAAGAGCTCTGTAAGCACGATAGTCAATAGGTATCAACATAAACTCCAACCAACTACAATCATGAAAACATGTTGATGTACCAAAAATAAGTACACCCAACAACATACACCAAAATTGTATGTATTGAATATGTTCTGCATTCATAATTAAAACCTTGATATCTGGCTGGTAGCCATAGATATTTATCCAATACTGCCAACATCTAGCTGATATCGCCATGCAATTGATACGCAAGTTTTGACATCAATGACAACATTGGCAACAACATTTCAATATGTTTAACATACACATGTGTGTGTGTGTGTGTACAAGGCAGCGAACCTTCTTTTGTATTTAGGAATATTGAGCTCCTTGGCATATGGCCTAAAATATTGTAATTGATGATATCATACATAGTGAGTAAAATTTTCACCGTAGTTTTTTCCTTTGATAATACTTAGTTGGATCAATATTTAATAATTAAGAATTGTAGCAAAACTAAGAAAATGTTTATGCTCATTCACCTCAACCCCCTTGCAGCCCCCACCCCTAGCATTAAGTAGTGTTCAACAATTTCTATTGTAGTTTCATAGTATTATCGTTAGTGATACATCAATTCTAGACAAAATTTAGTGCATCTCAAAATATTAAATTTAATAATATCTAATAATACTCATTATAACTTTGACATATTTAATTAATTTAAGTTCTAAGTGGAATTAATTCTATCATTCAATCATACTTACTAAATTTATATAAGATCATTTTATATATCCAAGCATTTATATTACATTATCCAAACTAGTCATTTTCTTGCATAAAAAATAAAAAAATATTTTAGTTTTAAATATTAAACATTATGTACTTCTCTATTATAATAAAATAATGATAGTTATGTCCATAAAAAGCCAAATTAGATCTACAAGATTGAAAAGACCATATTTGGAATAAGGTAAAAGAAGTGTATGTGTAATTCAACAAATCCAAAAATGAACACAAATAAAGTTGAAAGAATAAGTATATGAGAAAAACCTTATGTTTGATGCTCCACTTGTCATTATATCTAAAAGTCTACCATTAGATTACTTCATACTGAAAATACCACTTTAAAATAATGCAAAACACTATACAAACTAACCATGAAACATCTCCCTACCAAAAAAAATTCACATGTACCTGATCCTCATAGATTCATATAAATCATTTAATGATCACACCCAAAAAAGAAAAGCTAAATCTTGAAAAAAAAAATCATTTAACAAATCTACAAATATGAAAGGAAATGACAAATCTTTTGTGAATGTTGTTTGTTGTCGAGAACAAATTGACTATTGTCGTATGCAACCTTAATATTCAAAATGTTGGCTTGGCCTACTTAATTATTGCTCTAAAGTTTTTCCTTTCCCATTTAACACTATTCCTAATAGACTAGAGAATCGGCATGCATTGAAGAAAATGAAAGGAGGCCACAAGTTCCACGTCACTAGCAAGGAAGGACACTGATCTTAATAATAAAATATGAGGGAGACCACATGTTCCATGTCACGAGTTCTTCTCCACGTTAGTATTCTCCTTCCACTAAGTTTGTTCCACACATTCACCATGAATGCCAGGTAAGACACTTTCCACGTGTCATCACCACAGTAATTAGGAATTTGCATATTCAACTAAACACTTGGGTGGGCCTATAATGTCATAAGAATGCATTTACCCCTTGCTAGGGATTGGCATCTTATCTGGGGCTAGCTACCTGTTTTTCTCCATTTTAAATTATCTATTTTTAAATTGAGTTGGTGACCACTGGAATCTATTGTGTACCCATTGTATTTAAATTCCTCTGTAAAGTTTGTGTTTTAGGGCTTAAGCATACTGGTCTACTCTTTATATATATACATAAAAGTGTAGGACACGATTTTAGTTCTTTAGACACACATGATTCTTGGTCTTTGAAAAGGAAAATAATGGCTTGATTTAGGCAACTTAATAATTAGGCACTAGAATTAAAATTAGTTTTATTTATTAGAGTTTAGGAAAGTGATATAAGTGTCATTATAAGTACTATTATAGTGTAAATAATAAAAATTGTTTAGTTTTGTGATTAAAGAATGTGTGATTATTGATGAAGATACTAGAATTTATGTTAAAATTTAGAGATATTTTAGATATTTGTGTATATGAATTATAGTTACGGATTGTATTTTGTTATGTATTTAATTGACTTGGTTGTTTTAAATTTAGTTCATGTCTACATCTTCATTCTTATAAAAATTTTTAAATGTGCTACTAGACAATAACGATTTTTATAACATTTGTAGGGTTCTTCTATCAATTTGTTAATATTCAAAATATAATATACATGTGAACTCAAGAATGATTGATAGGTGATTCATGTGTGCCGACATGAATGTGATTGAAAATGACACATGGAATGAGTACTCCTTAGAAAGATGAATAGATATCATGCATAGACGGGTGTATTTGGATAAATGAAATGGACATTGTTTTGTTTATAAACTCAACACCAAAGTGTGAATATTTGTCCAAAGTTGTCCTAGGACCAAAGTCTAAGATGGGGTTAGTCAATTAAATGTTGTTTAATTATAGAATTAAAAGTATTGAGATCACAACTATGCACAATAATGCATCATTTATAACAATATTCCCTTGAAATTTGCACAAAACTAAATGGGAAAATAAATTCCAACAATGCATTTTTCACCATTACATCCACTTTTAGGTGCATGTGAATTTGAAACTATGAACCATGCATTTCTAAGTATGTAGCATTCTCAAACATGAATAAAGTAATTGCTATAGATAGGAAAACCTATAATAAATCAATAATGAAGATTATATTTCCATATTTCTTTGTTTCACATAGATTCTCACATGAAATCTACAAAGACAAGGAATAAAAGATATTTTGAAATATACAAAATAATAAACCCTTCACCCTCTCACCCTTCGATGATATGCAATTTAACATAAGCATAATCAACGTCATGTGATAAATGAATAGCAGATGATAAACATGCAAGTTCATATTATCATTTATGGTTGAAATATAAAAATCATAGCTAAAAGAGTACAAAATGAAAATGCTAGTAATTGACTAGAGGTAGAAGCAAAGATAGGATCATTACTCCTAGCATTATAATGGCGATATGGTCTTAATGGCCAATGTTTTTGTGAAATTATGAAACATTTCCTTGTGTGGCATTCATGAGCATGAGCACATATGTTAAGAATAGTCCCAAGAGATAACTGAGCCGGGGGGGGTGAATCAGTTATCTACAAGTTTCAATTCTTTGTCCAATTAAGTATACTTAAACATTAAGCATAAACACAATGAAAGAACACTTGAACACAACACCAATATTTTGGTTACGGGGAAACCCAAATAGGTAAAAACCCCAGTGGGAATTGACACCCACTAATAATCTGCACTAGTGTATTATGATCCCTATTAGGAGACCTTACAACTCTGTTAGGAGTTGATCTTTACAATGCAATAAGTACATTGACCTGCTCAAGGGTTAGACCCTGTTATGAGTCTTTTACAATTAACCATGTTATGGGTGAGGATGCACTGTCTGGGAGCTCACTGCTCAAAGGGGTGAAGGCTACAACCTTCTGATTAACAAATACACACTATATCTGGATCTTGGTGAACTACACTTTGACCTGTTATCTTGATCAATTCCAATGTATAGCATATGTTCTTAACTTGGTCACATAGACTTTTTGCTGACAGCTCAACACTTCACACTCTCTGCTCTGCTCTACAATCAACTGAGAACCATACTTTAGCAATCACAAATGATTGCCTATAAATATCTGTCCTCCAAATGATATAATCAAGTTGGCCTGTTAGAACCACCTTGAAATCATATTAGAGAAGCAATAACACTCTCCAAAAACATTTTGGTCAGCTCTACTAAGCATGCAACATAATCTGGGACCTGTCCAAATAAATAAATGTAGATGCACGCTACACATTGTTAGCTCTACCAAATTATCTGATGCTTTATCCTCAAGCTGAATTACATCATACACTCTTAGGAAAACCTTCTTAACTCTTCTCTGATCACTAATCCAAGCCCACATATCCAAATAATAGGCGCAACTTCTATACCAATATAATCTCTGTCAGCTCTTCTAGATAAACATAGGAAACTGCAACTGGTGAATATCGACTGCATAACTTCACTTCCAATGCATATCAGACTCTGCATCCATGAATGCAACATCACTATCATGTCTCAATCACATATCCAAATTTGCAAGGCTCCATGAGGACTGTACAAACAATCACTTATAGAACATTGCCTGTAACTCTGTCAGGAACACTACTGACACAAGATGCTACATAACTGTCTATACTAACAATTAACCTCTGCGTCCATGATATCATGCTAATAACATGTCCATGCTACATATGCTAAAAGCTTACTACATAAGTCTTCCACGCATGCTACTTACCATATGTTGTCATCAATGACAAACATACAGTCAACACTGGCTTGCTGGAAAATCTCCAACAATCTCCCCCTTTGGTATTGATGGAAACATATAGAATGAAAAACACCACCAATCCAAATGAGTAATTCTTTTATAACATTCTCCATTTCCTCATCAAAACTCCCCCAAGGATGAATCCTTCATCTGCTACCTTATTCTTCAATATTCTCCATTTCCTCAACTGAACTGTTTCCATGACTGAATATTACTCCCCCTTTAGTACTATTTTTCATGACTGTATACTACTCCCCCTTTGACATCAATGGAAAAGGGCATCAAACATTTAAGCATAGGTACTACTCGTGAAGTAGAGTAGTCAACCATCCATCAATCCCTGAGGACTGATGCACATTCTACTTTCTTTTAAGCAGGATTAGGGAAGGGATTTACTCCCAGCTTCTCCATGAGATACTCAAAAGTATCCTTTGGCAAAGACTTTGTGAATATATCTGCTATTTGTTCTTTAGTACTCACAAAATCCAACTTGAACTCTTTTTCTACTACTTTCTCTCTTAGGAAGTGATACTTAATCTCTATGTGTTTTGTCTTTGCATGCATCATAGGACTCTTTGACATGTTGATAGTGCTAGTATTATCACAATGGATAACAATAGGATAATCAATCTGAATTCCAAAATCCTTTATCATCTACTTGATCCAAACAATTATAGAATAATTTAAAGCTGCTACAACATACTCTGCTTCCGTTGTTGACTAAGAAATACAATTCTGCTTCTTGCTTATCCAAGTGACAAGTCTCTTGCCAAGGAATACTGCTCCTCCTGATGTACTCTTTCTATCATCAACACATCTTGCCCAATCTGCATTAGTATATACATGAAGCTCAACATTTTCTGAGTTAGGATACCATAAACCATAATCTATAGTGCCCTATAGATATTTGAATATTCTCTTTATCACCATGAGGTGACGTTGTTTAGGCGCTGCTACAAATCTACCAACAATACCAACTGCATTGGAAATATCTGGTCTTGTTTGAGTAAGGTATATGATTTTTCAAATCATGGACTTGTACAGTGTTGTATCTACTACTGGAAAATCATCTTCTTTTGTAAGCTTGCATCCTGTTATCATAGGTGTACCCACTAGCTTCCAATCATCCATCTTGAACTTCTTCAATATTTATTTTACATACTTTGACTAATTTATGAAAATACCTTTCTCTGTTTGCTGCACATTTAATTCAAAAAAGTATTTGATAGGTCCAATCATGCTCATCTCAAACTCGCTTTGCATCTCCTTAGAAAATTATGCACTAAGTTTGTCATTACCCCCAAAGATTATGTCATCAACAAATATTGCTACAAGTAGTAGTGATGCAGTCAAGGCTGGTGGATCCAATTAAGGACTAACTAACCTTGCAGCCAAACCAATATGTAGCAGAAATACACAATAACAATAACAAATCTAAAATAAAAGATAAGTATTTATTCATCAAATTACCAATTACATGAAATGTGTCAGAAAGTAAGGCCTTCCTGGTTACGGCCAGATACAAAGCAAGTAATAGTTGACAAGATCTCATAGGATCCAAATCTTTTCCACAACATCAGCATTTAGCTAACCCAGGTTTGCAATAGGCAGCACACTGGTAGGCACCCAGGAAAGATCTCAACTTGTACTCAAACTTCAAGAAATCTTCCTGCTCCTAAGCTTACAGGCTACTAAACTTCCTTTTAATTCCCTCATCCTCCTCAACATCTACCAAAGCATCCTATAAATATTGACTCCCAGCCACAAGTCGGTTGATGAAACAATAAACCCTTACAAACAAATATTAAATGCTAAAACATCAGTCAGCTCTCACATAGCCTTAAAAAATAAATAAACTCTCAAAGATGGCCCCAACGGTCATCAGATCCACATAGAAGAATGCAACACACTAGATCTAGGTCCCCCGCACATCCAACGGTCAATCCATAACTTGAGGAGTGTGACCCAAAGCAATAGAACCAATCAGCCAAGCTGATCCATCCAAACAATCCAGTCGGTAAGCAAGAACACTGAGCAACACAGTTATCGCCAAGTGCTAGTGAACTGACGCTTTCAGTTACCAAGCGTTCTTTAGAGACTAAGAACCTCGGTGACCATAGAAACCAGTCTCCCAAACTGAGCAAGTACTCCACCAAACCAAGATCAAAACTAACAATCTACTTCAAAGACAAACATATTTTTGGTTGATACAAGATTGCCAAGAATCCTAGGATGCTCCTGCATTAGAAACCCTAGGTAAGAAATATTTTCTCATAAGGAAATCAGGAATGCCTCAAGGGAATCAAAATAGGTATGCCAAATCTATTCTTAACCCATATCTCCTCTTGTCCTTCATCCCAAGTAGTCTTCACTTCATTCACTGTCTTATGTAGAAAGTCCTCCTGCTTCCCACTTTGCTTATCCTTTTGGTCGGCAATTGATAACAACTGACTCTGACCACTACTAATCACATCAGTGCCTCAGTAAGGTTTATCCCCTCCAGACTCCTCAACCAACTCTGTATCATCTGCATCTCTCTGTGTCACAAATGTTATCATCTGTTGTACCATCTCTACTAGCAAGACCATCTATTTCTTAATCTCAACAAACTCTTTAGAGATATCATTCCCCTTCTCCTTCAAACTAGTCTTCACAAGAATAGGTTCATCAATCCTTTGCTCCTGAGGTTTGTCACAAGGACAACACCTGATAACTCCACATCCCTTGACCCCTGTTTCTTGTAAATCAGCTTATGCTGACCTCCTTCATGCCTAACCACATAGGTATTAGCACAATCATCAAACAAAACATTCCTGTCAAACTGCCAAGGTCTACAAGGCAACATATGACAAGCATCCATAGGCAATACATCACACAATATCTCATCATGGTAAGATCCAATCCAAAATTTAACCAAGCATTGTTCTTCAACCCTAACCTTAGAAACATCTTGTATCTAACTAATCTGATAAGGATTAGTATGCTTCCTTCTTTCCAAACTCAACTTACTAACCATTTCATCGGAAACAAAGTTCTCAGAACTGCCACCATCAACTATGACATTACATACCTTATCCTTGCACTTACATCTGGTTCTGAACAAATTCCTTCTTTGCACCAATTCATGGACACGTGTAGCTAATCTCCTAGTTAGGACAATAAAAAATTTTGTGACTGGCTTTACCATAGTTATAACAAGTACCAATGAACTCATTCTTCCACCTTCCTCTCTATCCAGTATTCTTAGTAACTTGACCACTGTTAGATCCCACATCAGACTTAGGATTCTCTATCACATTACTTTCAGTAATTGCTTCACTAGTTTTACCACCTCAGTTCCTATTGTTCTATTTTCCTCTAAACTTATTATTCAACTTCTCTTCAATATTTAATGCCATCTGAGAAGCATCACCAATTGTTTTCATCCGCATAGTAAGAAACTCTTCCTAAATACTAGGTCTTAAACCATAGACATACCTAGTAACCTTCTCTTTATCAGCTTCAAAATGACCAGTCCTAATCAGGATTCTATAAAACTCCTCGATATACTCCTACACCAATTTTTTAGTCTGCTTCAAAGATTGCATCTTCTTAAACATATCCAATTGATAATCCACCAGAATGAATTGCTTCTTCAACTTGTCAACCATTCGGTTCCACTTAGTGATCTTTTCTTTTCCTCTTCTACCTCTTTCCAACTGAACTTCTCTCCACTAGATATTTGCATGACCTTTCAACTTAGTCTTTGCAAATATAACCCTATCAGGATATTCTATTTCTTCATACTCAAAGTACTCATCAATCTCATTGATCCAATCAATCAACTCTTCTAGCCTAAGGCTTCTAGAAAATGTAGAAACTTCAATCTTAGGTCTTTTCCTAATCTTAGACATAGCTTTCAGAATTCAATTCTCCTTAGGATCTCTAGCTTCTTCGAAAGCTTCTTCAAAATGATCTTCCTTAGATTCATCATCACTATCCTCTTTCAAGGTAGGCTTCTTCTTTCTCAACTCCTCTTGTAAGTCTTGCACTTATTTTTGCAAAGCCCTAAAATCATCAAGACTAAATTCTCTAGTAGTTTCTTCTTCCTCAGAGATCTCATGATTTCTCCTCGAAGGCATCTTCAAATCAAGATCCAGACACAAACACACAAGATCCACTTGGCTCCAACAGGAACAGACTTTTCTCAAACAGGACAAACCTCACTTTGATACCACCTAATGTAGTCAAGGCTGGTGGATCCAATTAAGGACTGACCGACCTTGTAGCCAAACCAATATGTAGTGGAAATCCACAATAACAATAATAGATCTAAAATAAAACATAAGTCTTTATTCATCAAATTACCAATTACATGCAATGTGTCAGGCTATAAGGCCTTCTCGGTTATGGCTAGATTCAAAGCAAGTAATAGTCTACAAGATCTCGTAGGATCCAAATCTTTTCCACAACATCAACATTCAACTAACCCAGGTCTGCAATAGCAGCACACTAGTAGGCACCCAGGAAAGATCTCAACTTGTACTTAAACTTCCAAGCAATCTTCCTGCTCCTAAGCTCATAGACTACTAACCTTCCTTTTAATTCCCTCATCCTCCTCAACATCTACCCAAGCATCCTATAAATATTGATTCCCAACCACAAGTCGAATGATGAAACAATAAACCCTTACAAACAAATATTAAATACTAAAACATCAATCAGCTCTCACATAGCCTTTCAAAATAAATAAACTCTCAAAGATGGCCCCAATGGTCATCAGATCCACATAAAATAATGTAACATGCTAGATATAGGTCCCCCACACATCCATCGGTCAATCCATAACTCGAGGATCTCAAACCAAATCAATGAAAGTAGTTGGCCAAGCCGATCAACCAAACAATCCATTCGGTAAGAAAGAACACCGAGCAACAGAGGAAATAATCGAGCACCAGTCGACTAACATGCCAAGCATGAACAAGAAACACAGTTATCACTGAGTGCCAATGAATCGATGCCTTTAGTTACTGAGCGTTCTTTAGAGACCGAGCACCCCAGTGACCATAGAAACTGAGCAACTAGTCTCCCAAACCGAGCAAGTACTCCACCAAAGCAAGATTCAAACTAACAATCTACCTTAAAGACAAACATATTTTTGGTTGATACAGGATTGCCAAGAATCCTAGGATGCTCCTGCATCAAGTAGTCCTTTAGATGTCTCTCTTATGAATAGATTACAATCTACTACTCCTTTCTTGAATCCAATTTTTGTTAGATATCCATCAAGTCTCTCATACCATGCTCTAGGGGCTTGTTTAAGTCCATAGAGGGCTTTCTTCAATCTGCATACCATATCAGGTCTGTTTGATAGGGTGAATCCTTTTGGTTTCTCAATGTATACTTCTTCCTTTAACTCTCCATTCAAGAATGTTGACTTAACACATCTGATAGACTTTGAAGTTTTTGACTGTTGCATAAGCTAGAAACAACTTAATAGCTTCTAATTTGCTCACAGGTGCAAATGTATCTGAATAATCAATACCTTCTCTTTGTGCATATCCTTTACATACTAATTTATTCCTTACAAATATGCCATCTTCACTCATCTTGTTTCTAAAAATCCATTTGGTTCCAATCACATTCTTACCACTAGGTCTTGGGATCAATTCTCAAGTATCATTCTTGATGATTTGATCTAGTTCTTCTTTCATAGCATCATGCCAATCTAAATCATTACATGCATCTTCAACACTTAAAGGTTCAATTTGAAATAGTAAACATACCACCTCATTGCTTGCTGAACTCTTTTCTTTTGACCTTGTTGTGACTTTGGTGCTCTAATCACCAATGATATCATCCTTAGAGTGATATCTAGATGTAAACTTTGGAACTTTAGGTTATGTTGTCTCATCTACCTTCTAGTTTTCTTCTTCACTTGTCTCAGGGTCATTGAATAATACATCAATATTGTCAAACATCTCTTCAAAAACTATCTCACTAGTGAAAGGGATGGGTTCTTCTTCAATCATAGGTGCATAATCATGATATCTTTATTGAATCATAAACTTTTCATCAATCTTAACATGAGCATTTTCAATGATTTTCTTCAATCTCAAATTAAAACATCTATAAGCTTTGCTTTGTTGGAAATTTGGCTGAGTTAGATATCTAGATGTTGTCATTATGGAAACATATGATCTACATGAAGACCGCATATGGCAAAGAGAAAGTATGACAGAACACAGAGCAAAATTGTCTAAGTGTGTACAGTATTTTTCCAGTGTAACCCAAGATAGTTTTGATTGGTGATGTCGATTGAAGTAAGTTCAGTGCTTGTGCACTTGAACATAGTTACTATGATGCATATTGAAGACTCACCTGACAGTGCAAGTCTATATGACATGTATGGAAGAAGTTATTGTAGTATTACCAGAGACAGAGTTGAAGCCAACAAGATAAAGAAAGAAGACAAAACAAGTAAAGAGTTAAGGGATTATTTTGTTTATCAAAATAATGTCTTAATAATATTAGGGATGACATCCTAGATGTTAACCCTTGGGTAAAAATGTATTTTTTAAAGTGCTTTATGATTAGTAAATCCGATTGTAAGAGTTATTAGTCCTACTAACTTGTATAAATGTAAGGCATATTAATGTGAAGAAGTAGAGTTGTAAAAAGAGAAAGTAAGAATAACATATGTATGCGAAAGCTATTGATGTGAAGTTGTATATGTGAAAGATCAGAATAGGAAAGCTATTCGACAGTAGTGAAAGGTTATGTACCTTACCCTTTTGTAATCAAATACTATTTTACATTAGTTTTTTGGGTAGTGGGCTCATCTTGTAATCATTTTGTATTCTACTAGTTCTCCTAGCAGGGTTGAGGCTTCTAACAAGGCCTAAAGTCCCTTAATCAAGACTGAGACACTATATGTGTGTAATAGGCTCCTAACAGGGTCAATATCCTTAACATGATACTTTTGATTAGTAGATCTTTGTGGGTACCATCCCCACCGGGGATTTCCCTTGGCTAGGGTTTCCTCGAGAACAAATAATGTGTTATGAGTTCATTTTATTTATTGCTATGCATGTTATTTAGTTTACTCCATTATGCATGTATCAAGTTAATCTGTTATATCCATAATTGGGAAAAGGAAAAAGTTTGTAGAATATTGATTCACCCCCCCTCTCAGTATTCCTTATTTCTAACAATTGGTATCAGTGCCTAGTTACTCAGAAAAGAATTATTCAAAGAAAGCCTAGCAGCTTGAGTAAGATTTCTATCGATATGGATCAGCTACAAAAGAATCTTGAAGAAGCTCTTGTACAGATTGATATACTTACTAAAGAAAGAGATACTCTAAAAGGAAAATATGATGATGCAAAGAACCTCATTGAGAAGCTAAAAAAGAAGCTAGAAGAATTGAAAATAGAAAAGGAATCTAAATTTCAAATTGAAGATTGTGATGATAATCTGGAAAAAGAAAATGAGATCCTTAAACATGAATTAAAGATAGTGAATTTGAAGTTGAGTTTGAAAGATGAAAATAGCAAGAATGAAAAAAATCTAAAATCTAAGAATGAAAATCTGAAATCTGAGAAAGAAGATCTAAAATCTAAACTTTGTAAAGTGACATCTGAACTTGAGAAAACCAAATTGCAGTATGCTGAACTTGAAAAGTACAATACAATTGTGAAATGTGAACCGACTCGGTCTAAACAACATCTTGAGAGACTATATTCCACTAGTGAGAAGATTGATGAACAAATGTCTTATCAAAATCCATTCTATGATAAAACTAGTATTTGATTTAACTAATTCAAGGTAAGTAAGGAAATAAAGGAACCAGATCTGAAAGTTTCTGAGAACATAGAAGAAAAGAAATCTGATGAAGTTGACAAATCTAAGGAATTGCCTAGAGAAAAAGAACCACCTAAGAAAGAAGAATCACCTAAAGGTATGTAGAGAGAATTTAAAGGTAGATGTTTTGTGTGTAATACTTTTGGTCATATAAAGAAAGATTGTACATGTAAGCAATTCAAACCTCTTAATGGTTATTGCTATAATTGTCATGGTTTTGGACATAGAGCTATTGAATGTAGGAAGCCTAAATTTAATGAGAATAATAATAGTAGCAGAATGTTTAGAGATACTAACCAGGCAGATAAGAAACCTACTGAAGATATGAACAGAAGAAATGGAATAGTATGTTATAGATGCAACAAGGTTGGACACATTGCTAGGAATTACAGATCACAAATCAACCATACTGGACCGAGATATGGGAATAATGGAGTAGTTTGTCAGATGTGATGTTATGCGAGATCACAAGAAGTTTGAAGTTTTGTAGGAAAGTAGGAACAAATTTTTGGAAAGAAGCGACAAAAGAATTGAATGCGATGTCAGAATCTTGTGAGATTAAAAGGTTAAAAGCTTATGATCAGTATTGTTTGATCATCAAAGCGAATACAAGTGTTAAAGAGATCAAAGTAGGAGTGATTGAAAGTAGTTTGCAAAGATTTTCTGAAGGAATTTCGTGCTAAATCTACGCAAAGCCCTAAATCATGGAATTTCTGAAGGATTTTCTGAAGGAATTGAGGTATTTCACTAAGAAAATCTATTAGTCAGTTAGAGAATTTGTAGAAGATATGGATGTTTCATTAGTTCATAGTATAAGAGATAGAATCAGACCTAAGATTAAAAGGGAACTAGTAGAACCCTTGGAGGAAGACCCTAAATTAGCATTATCATCCGTACCAGATGGAGTTTTACATTTAGAAAATGTTAGAAGCTATTTGGGATGTAAACTTGAAACCCTAAGTGAAAGTGATTTTACTAAAGAGTATGAGAAGCTTTACAACCAAGATATGTCTTTGAAAGTAGGGTTTGAACATTTGAAGGATAACAAAATCATAAAGTATTCACTACATATGAATTTGATGATGAAGAATGGACTAAGATAATTCTGAGAAAAATACATAATGGAAAGTTTTGGTTAGATGACAGAGTGATAGACATTATAGCTGACCTAATTCATGAAGTAACTGGTTTATCTAAATCTAGAGTCATACCATTCAATGAAAAGAATGTGAAGAACACTATATTGGACAACACTAAATCATCTTAAAATGGCAGAGGTATAGTGATTAGAAAGATACAACAAGATGATGTTAGGTATTTATACAAGATCCTAATAGCTAAATTTTGTGCAAACTCAAGAGAAGATGACATGGCAGCTGGAATGATTCATGCAGCCTATTTGATGTGTGTTGATAAAAGTCAAGTGGATATGTGTGAGATTTTGAGAATTCAATTATTTGAGAATCTTGATAAGATTAAGAAGACTAAGAATTCATAGTTTAGATTCTCATCATTGATTACATATATGTTTTTCCATTCAATAAGAAGATTTCCATTTACAATTGGAGATGATTGGAATGACAATATAACCACCATGGACAGAATTAAGAAGGTATATCTAAGATACCTGTAATACCCCAAAAATGGGATATAGGTTCATTAACTTCTTATATCAACATATCGAACCAAATCGACATCAAAGTCCTAACCTAAGACACATCTGAATATCAATGAATCCTAATTGATTATCCTAAATTTTGCACCAGGGAATATTCCTAGTAATATTCCTAATCATCATAATTATCTTTGATTTAATGATTATTTGGCGATAAATCTAATTTATCCTAAAGTTTAATTAATTGAATATTCTCAATATTTAATTAATTAAGTTTAATTTTGCCACTTACTTATTTAATTGAATTTAATTATATTTATTCCTAATTATTATTATTTAAATTTGACAATAAATCAAAATTCCTATCATTAATTGATTAAATTCTTATTTAATTAATTAAAGCTAGTTGTCATATTTGATGATATTATTTTTGAATAAAAGTTTGATTAAATGATTGATTAACCTATAAATCAATTATTTATTTTCAAAAATCAGTTAAGTTGAGAATAAATCACTTTATTTATTTATTAATTCATAATTATCCATGTGCACAATCAAAGAGTAGTTAAACTCCAAATCATAAAATCAATGCAAGTTATTGACTTTTTGGAACTCAACATCATTTTTGAGTTTTAAAATTGATCTAAACTTCTAATTTGAGTTAAAAAGCTATTTTTGCATGATTTGCATATTTTTGTGAATTAAATTATCTTTATTTAAAAATAACTCAAAAATCAAGTTGAGTTTATTTGAGTGATTTATGGCTTTCTTCCATGCACCTCTAAAGCCCTGGATTTCTATAAATTAAGGCTTCAGCTCATCTCAAATCATCTCATAATTTTGAATAATCACGCTAAAGAATTGCTATGTGGAGAATCAAAGCTTATTGCGAATCAAGGCTATTGTGAGATCAATTTAGTTTTTATTCATATCATATTATTTCTAGATTAGCATATCATAGATCAATTTTCATATTAGCAATAGATTTCATATTAGTTTTGATCATATCATTGCATAGAAAATACCAAAAAAAAAAGATTAATTGCATTCATATTCCATATCCATCTTTTGCATTCAAATCCTTCATTTAGGTGTCGTCAAGGCCACTGATCTCGATAACAATCTGAGAACATCATACTCTCACCTATTAGAAGGCAGTAAATTGCCTGGTTAGTTTAGCTTTCAATTCATTGCACGATTTTGTTTTTGCTAACCTCTAATGTTTTACTGAAGTGTTGTGTCAATAGATCAGGTACAATTTTCACACACACATTTTTGGCACCCACCGTGGGGCCTTGAAATGGGTTTCCAATTCAATTCTATCAATTTCTATCTTTTTCTCCTCAGTTTCTGTGCAAAAATACAATTTTTATTTTTTATCCATACAATCTTCGTACGAGTTTCTGACAAAAGTCATTTCGTACTGAACCCACTATTGTACAATAGTCTATCGGATTGAGAATCATGCCAAGTTGTACACATTATCGTCTAGAAGTTCAACTGTCATTTCACCATACACCCAGTGTCGTACAAGTTTCCAGACTATCATCTGGGAGCATACCCATTATCATACAAGTTTTCAGACTGTCATCTGGTAACAGACCCACTGTCGTACAAGTTTTAGCATCAGGTTTCAACTATCGTTTCATTTTTTAGGGCAGTTTGTCATATTGGGTTTTCAGATTTTGACTAACGGCTAATCTTAACAATTGAAATTCTCTATTTTTGATTAACTCCTACTGGTTTTGATTGGAACAAGTGCATAAATTGCTAAAAATTAGGTAAAATCTACTAAGCACATTGTGAGGATTCCAAGTATTCTCCTTCACCTAATAACATTTCGATTTGGACTTAAAATAAATCCCTCATGTGTCTAGCTTGAGTGCTTCTTTTCATGCTTTTATTTTACACACTTGCATAATTGATACTAGGTTGTGACACCTTAGGTATTTATTGGCAGTCTTAGATTACTTGTGATTGATCTAGATTGCTATCTTGGGTTATTGGACTCGCTAAATCCGCCGGCCCCTCATTTTCACCCCGTGGTTGCAATATCAGCACCACATTAAAGGGGAGGGGTCTACAGGAAAGAAGTGTTAATTGTTCCACCAGGCAACCCTTTTGTGCTTTTTGGAACTCACTTGTTTTCTAAGTTGTGGCCTCATTTTTAGCTTGTGTGAGGGGTTAATTGTTCCACCTTGTGGACTCACCTCATATTCACTTTAAGTGTTAAGTGTTCCTCTTTCTACTTTTTGGGTACTTTTGGTAGATTTTCTTTTTGGAAACATACATCTATGCTCACATAGTAATTAGGCCCTATGAACACTATTCATGATTCTTGAGAGATTGGATTCCCAGCAAAATCCTTCTTGATGATAGAATCCTTATACGTAGGGAGGATACTTAGTGTGTTTCACATTCAACTTGGTTAGTGCATCTTCTCTTATTGATCGATACATTGTCTCCCAGGAGAGGTTGATAGATCATGTGGGGTTGACATCATGAGCTTTGGTGAATAAAAATTGGTTAGTGCATCTTCCCTTATTGATTGATACATTCTCTCTCTAGAGGGGTTGATAGATCATGTGGGGTTGATATCATAGACCTTGGTGAGATAAACTTTGTCTTAGAGTGTCAGATTTAGCTATCTGCTTTGTTTGGGTTAAAAGAGAAAAGGTGTCAAAAACCTTGGATCTAGAGCCAAGTCCCCTTGTGGTATACTATTGTGAGTCATCTTTAGAGAGGGTTAACTATAGTAGACAATCCCTTCATAGGGTAAATTTCATTGATGGAACCTCAAGTGGTAATAGCCATTTTCACCGTGGTAGTGATAGTCGCTATATAAATGTCCTTGTGGAAGAAATCTCCATGGGTATGGTTCATTGTTGGGTTGTCAAATCTCCCTAGCGGCTCCTGAAGATTAAGTTCTCAAACTATGTCAAAACCCTAGTGTGTCGGGATTGGAGTTCACCCCTTTGGATCATAAAAGTTGCAGAGTCAAACCATTACTAAAAACCCTAGCGAGGCCAAAATTTTCATTTTCTAGGGTATATGTGCATTATTGCAAAACATTTTTGGAACATACACAATTAGCGCTTCTGAGGATTAGAACGAATAAGTCACTTAATTGTTCATGTGCAAGGTTGCTTTTTCCCTTGTTCATTGTTTTCAGACATGCTTGAAATCACTTGCTTGCTATTTTGCATGCTTGTTTATCTATCTGGTTATTGAAAATGAACAAATCTATTACAATCCTCAAATCTGGACATTGAAATTTGCAAACAATTCAAATTTGAAAACTCAAAATTTGCAAAATTTGAAGTAAAATCTTTTTCTAGAGTCAAAAGTCATCTCAGGAGGTCAGAAAGTCATACGAGTTTTCTCAAAGTGTTGTTTCATTATAGCCCATTTGTCGTATGATTCAATATCCAGTGTCATATGAGTTTTCATGCTAGCAAATTCTCAAAGTCAAAATCTTGCAACTATCGTATGAAATTTTCAACTGTCATTTCATTGGTTACCCTCTATCGTATGAGTTTTGCAACTATCGTATGATTTTTACAACTATCATTTCATAGCATACCCACTATCGTACAAGTCAGCAGAGTGTCATTTGGGAAATTTTTGAGAGTTGTCAGAAAATTGTGAGAATTGCTAGATATTTAGCTTTTTCAACCTATTTCCAGAATCTGTCGATCAAATCACCATGTCAGGAATAGAGTAGTAGCTATTGAGAATTTGATCATTTTCGTAAAGTGGCCTTTTGAATCCAATTCAACCTTCTGTTTAATCAATTTGAGTCTTTATCATCTCATGTCAAAACCTTGTCATAACTATCAATCTTCAATCAATCATCAAAATGACTGAGTGTTGTGATATCTTGTCCACTATCTTTTGGGGACCTACCCATACATCCAGGGCATAGTATCCTTCATCCATGTTTAATCAAATCTTCAAATCAATCAAACCTTAACAAGGTTGCGTCATCTGATCATCTCGATTCAATTCATTCTTTGGTTATCTGGATCTTATTCTTTTGTTTCACTTGAGGTTAATGGTGGAGACTAGAGCTTCCTCTCACAAGAAATCTATCACCACTCTCCAAACTCCAACTCTTGAGCAAGTCATCAATTTTGGTCTTTATGAGGATGATGGTCTTGGCAACTATCGATTGAAATCTAGTTACATACCTCCTCCATCAACTCACGGAGGTACTCAACATACCCCTCATCAATCTAATCCAGGGAGTCCACAAACTCCTACCATGTCTCAAGTAGGGACAAATTTTGGCTCTCAAAGAGCTCAATCTCAACATGGTGCAAATCAGGAACCCACACCTAAAGAAATTGCTCAATATCAAAATGATGATAACTTCAAATGGATGATGAAGCATTTATTGAAAGAAGATAGAAAAGCATACTTTTTACAATTAGCTCATCAAGGAGCTAAGCTTCCTCCTAATTTTAATTTCAAAGTTATCATCACACATGAGGAAGAAACTCCACTCACAGCTATGATGAAACAAATACATACTTTACAAGTCAAATTGAATCAACTCGAAAAAGAGAAGGAACCCAAAGAGTTCTCCACGGAGGCTCTATGTCCTTTTCCATTTGACAAAGACTTGTACATGCCACCCTTTCCAAAAAGAGTGGAGATGCTGAAGTATGATAAGTATGATGGACACTTAGATCTTCAATATCATGTCAGAGAATTCTGTACACAATCAATGGAGTTCATGCACGAACCAACCTATCTGATGCATCTATTCCCTCGATCTCTAGGGGGAGCAGCCATCCATTGGTTCTCTAGACTGCCTTCTACTATCAAAACTTTTGAGGAGTTGATCAAATTGTTTTATCAAAAATACTCCTACAATATTCAACATCCAGTTACCATGATTGATATCTATAATCTCAAGCAATATCCAGGGGAACCATTCCTAACATTTCTCAAGAGATGGAGGAAGAAGTTCTCTCTATATGCCAGACCTATTCCAGAAATAGAAAAAATGGAAATCTTCATCAACAACCTTGTTCCAGAAATCAATTATCCTCTAAAAATGCAAGATCATACATCTTTTGATAAGATGGTAGCTAATGCTATCAAAATCAAAAAAGTGCTTGTGAAAAAAGGAGAAATCACACTTCAAAAAGACAAGTACAAATTAGGATCCAGTTCTAAAGACAAGAACAAAAATTGGAACAAGAACAAAGGCATCATCATGATGGCATTGTTGACATTGTTTGTGCCCCATCAAAGGCACCAGCCTACAATCTCACTCTTGGCACTCAAGCCATTAAAGCTTCAGAGAAAAAGTCTTCTAAACCATCTCAAAAGAAGCCATAATACAAAAGATGGGATAAACATCAAAAGTTTACTCCTCTGGGAGAGTCCTTAGAATCAGCTATGAAAACTCTACTGGCTGATAACATCATCTCTTTACCACCAATCTGACCAAATGATCAGGACCCCAAACCGAAATGGTGGAGAGGAAATGAATTTTGTGATTTCCATTAGAGTAAAGGTCACAAATTAATAATTGCTACCACTTGAAGCATACCATTCAAGATCTGATCGATAGTGGAGACATCACAATTGACAATCCCCAGAGAAATAATGATCATACAACATTCATAGAACCATTTCTGAAACATGGTCAAGAAGTTTCAACTTCTTAGCCTAATATGGGGGCAAAAGTCAACTATGCCTACCCTGGAAATAATGCTATCATCAATATGGTTGAACCATGTCTCTTTGAAAGTTGCAATGTCATCAAAATTGTATGAAGAGACAGAGATCATTCCTCAGCTAACATAATTACTCGATCACAAGCTCAAATGCATCTGAAAGGACAAATCCCAGATTCATCAAATGTCCCTACGGTGCCCTTCAATCTTTCATTTGCTTCTAAACAGAAGGCTAATTCCAAATATTCCAATCCAAAGGATATAAGGCATACATCTTATAGCATTGTCCAACAACTCCAACACACTAATGCAAAAATCTCCATGTTTGAGTTGCTTCGAATATCTCTAGCTCATAGAGCCATTCTCGATAAAGCTTTGCTCAGTTCCAATGTTCCTGATGACCTTATTTTAGACAGGTTCCAGACTATGGTTGGACATCTTACATCTCCGCAATATATCTCCTTCTCAAAGGAAGATGACAACTCCTTGAGTCACCCACATAATCAGCCTTTGCATATAGAAGTCTTGATCCAGAACCATAGATTCAAACGTGTGTTGATAGATGGGGGCGCTGGCCTAAACATTTGTCTTACAGCTTGATCACACAATTGGGATTTTCAGAATTGGCTATTGATCCTAGAAAGAAAATAACTATCAAAGCCTATGATGAACAAGAAAGATCTTTTAAAGGCACCATTATCTTACCTATCAGAGTGGGTCCAATTATCAAAGATACCATCTGTCAAGTGCTTGATCTACCTTTGGCCTACAATGTCCTTCTAGGGAGACCATGGATACATGAAATGCAAGCTATTCCTTCTACATACCATCAATGTTTGAAGTTTCCTTATGAAGGAGTAGAGGTTACTATCCCCACAGATCTGAATACAACTTGCAACACCTTGAAGGAAAGTGCAGATAAGCTTGTACCTAATGACAGAGAATCTTCCATTGAACCAACTAAAGAAGCATCCACATCTAAAATGGAAGATCTTGCAAAAGAGGTTAATATCAAAGAAAATAGTATGGGAGAATATACTATCGAGCCAGTCTTATCTTTGACATCTCTCCCTATCTTGCCTAAGTCTTATGGGCAATCTTTGAAACAATCTAAACCAGACTCTAAAGAACCTCTGGAAGCATATAAAAAGAATTTTGTAGTATAACAAGTATCCAAGAAAGAATTTGAAGAGGATGAAGTTGTGCTATCATGGCTATACAAAGACAAACCTGAATCTCAAGTTGTTCAAACTAGTGACTCTACAATATCCAAACTCCCTTCTAAGTTGTATGGTCCAGGAGATAAATTAATAGCTAAGATGGGATATTTAAGTAAAGGACCTCTAGGAATTAGAGGAAAAGGTCTTGAGGCACCTCTCTCACATACTGGTAGAGAAAATAAAGATAAAGTTGGCTTAGGCTTTAAGAAGAAACCCTATCACCTCAAAGGTAATTGCTCTCATGTCATAGAGAAGATCGCACTAGGAGAACCTCTTCTTAAGAAAGAAGAAATAGAATCATTAGATTGTGATTTAGACAACTCAAAACTCATCCCCTATGAAAAATTTCCTAAGGAAATCAAAGACCTTCTTGATGATAAAGATGATCTAATCAAAATAATTAATGTAGTAGAAACACAAGAACTTACTATCAACAAAGAGATAGTTGCAACACAAGAACTAGCTAATCTCAAAAACAATCAAGAAGAGGGAGGTGGTAGTGATTTTGAGATAGATTCCCATGAGTATGAATTCAAATCAGAATTTGAGGGTAACCCTTCTTGGGGTATTCACCCTGACTTACTCATGTTCTAAGATTTCCTAGAGATCCTGAATCAGAAGCTGAATCAAATGACTATGAATGGGGAGCCATTCCAGAACTAGATGAAGATGAGCTTATTATAGAGAAACATGTTGATATTATTCACCAATATGTACCTAATCCCAATGTGAGTCTAGAGCAAAATGATGAACCTATCGAGTCTGATCCACCTATGGCTGAATTGAACTCCCACGATGACATTGAGCCTATTCATGAATTGAATGTCTTAAGTTGTAATATCACCTTTGAAGTTGAGTGTTGAGTTAGGACCAATGATGGCAGATCCATATTCGTAAACACTATCTCCCAATCTTTCCCTACTTTGACTATCCAATATCCAAAACTTATTGATCAAACCTCCACAAATCCAAGCCATGGTATTTATACCTTCCCGAATGACCATGCCCTTTCTTGCTACCTCAATGTAGTTGAGCCTATGAGGACTTCCATCAATGAACCGAGCGTCAACATGACTGAGTCAGACATCAAATATCTTAGTCAAAAAAACAAGAATAAAAAGAAAAAGAAAAAGAGTTCTGACGGTGAAAACCACTTTGTGGTAGTCTCAGAACCTACAAAAGTAAAAATAAAAGATGTATCCAAAGGTGAAAACCTCTTTGAGGCACCTAAGGATGAGATATTTGATGTCCTTCTGAGTCATTTACAGGACAGATCTCCAGTTCTAATTGAGCCCACTCAATCTATCAATTTGGGTACAATAGAGGAACCACAATTGGTACATGTCGCACAATCATTATCAGAAGAAGAGAAACAAAAATTTACTACATTCCTAACAAAGAAGAAGATCAACTTTGCATGGAAATATTCAGATATGCTAGGATTGGATCCTAATCTCATAATGCAACATTTATCTATCACTCCAAATGTCAAACCTGTCAAGCAAAAATTAAGAAAGATGCATCCTCATGTTGCACTCTTGGTAAAAGCTAAATTAGAGAAGCTCCCTAACCCCAGATTCATCCAAGTTATTGACTATGCAAAGTGGATCTCTAATATTGTACCTATTTCTAAACTAGATGGCTCAATTAGAGTGTGCACAGACTTTAGAGATGTGAATAGAGCATGCCCTAAGGATGATTTTCCGCTGCCTAAAATTGATATGATAGTGGACATGACTGCGGGTTTCAAGATGTATTCCTTAATGGACAATTTCTCTAGATATAACCAAATAAAAATTGCTCCAGAGGACCAAGAGAAAACTGCTTTCACATGTGCATGGGGCACCTTTTGTTGGAATGTCATGCCATTTGGGCTTAAAAATGCTAGTGCTACATATCAAAGAGCAATGACATCTATTTTCCATGACATGATGCATTGAACTATGGAAGATTATGTTGATGATACTTTAGAAAAATCTATGATCAGAACTAAACATCTAAAGGACTTGAGCATGATCCTAGACAGAATGGAAAATTTTAGTCTCCGACTAAATCCTAAGAAGTGTGCTTTTGGTGTCACTTCTGGAAAGCTCTTAGGATACATAGTTTCAAAGAAGGGAATTGAAGTTGATCCAACTAAAGTCAAGGCTATAATAGAGATGCAACCTCCCACAAATATCATTCAAATGAGGACGTTGCAAGGAAGAGTTCAATCTATTAAAAGATTCATATCACAGCTAGCGGACATATTATAGCCTTTTACAAAAACATTACATAAAGGTGTGACCTTTGCATGGAATGAAGAATGTGAGAACAACTTTAACCATATCAAGAAGTATCTATCAAATTTTCCTATCTTGATGCCTCCTATTCATGGGAAGCCATTGATCTTATATGTCTCTGCAACAGCCACATCACTGGGGTCATTGCTAGCGCAACATGATGAAGACAAAAAGGAAAGAGCCATTTATTATATAAGCAGAACATTGGTGGTGTATGAAAAGAACTATTCTATGATTGAGAAAGCTTGTCTCATTATGATCTTTGCATCACAAAAACTGAGACACTATATGTTAGCTCATACCACGCATCTAGTAGAAAAAATTGATCCACTAAAATACCTACTAAGCAAGGCTGCCCTCACAGGTAGACTGGCTAAATGGGTCATGCTTCTAAGCGAATTTGACATTGAATATGTTGAAAGAAAAGCTATAAAAGGTCAAGTTATTGCTGATCAACTAGCAGATGCACCCATGTTTGATGACACACCAATGCAAATGGAATTTCCAGACTCCTCTATTATGCACCTATCTTCTAGAGAATGGCAATTGTTCTTTGATGGCTCCTATACATAGAATGGATCTGGAGCAGGCATATTGTTCATAACTCCTCAAGGATACTCCATCCCAAAAGCATTCAGACTAAAGTTCCCCTGCACAAACAATATTGCAGAACATGAAGCCCTTTTGAATGGTATGAAAATAGCAATTGAATAGAGAGTAACAGAGCTACACATTCATGGAGACTCTCAACTTGTTATTCATCAAGTCAATGATGTGTACCAAACTAAAGATGAAAATATCATTCCTTACAAGAGAATGGTAGATGATCTTAAGAAATATTTCATGTCTATCACATTTGAGAAAATTCCTAGAATCGAGAACAAGGCTGTCGATGTAATGGCAACACTATCTACTTTATAATAGCATCCTGAACATGAGCTACGCTACAAGTTCCTGGTGGAAGCACTCTCTTATCCTGCATATGACTCCCCCAAAACCCACATAATCTGCATCGTTGTTGGTCATGATTCATCCAGATACAAAGACCTCTTTTCCTATCTCCAAGACCAAATCATTCCTAATACCTTCAATTGCCATGAAAAGAGATACCTTATCCATAATGCCTCCTGATATGTCATCATTGGTCATGATCTATACAAACAAGGTCTAGATGGTCCGCTACTTAGATGTTTAGAACAGGAAGAGTCTCAACATGCATTAGAAGAAGTCCATGATGGTATTTGTGGGTCACACTCGAACAGTTTAACACTAGCTCGAAAACTTATTAGGGCTGGGTACTATTGGCCTGAAATGGAGAAAGAGTCTATCAAATTTGCTAAGAATTGTCAAAAGTGTAAAAGTGTCAAGTACATGGCAACCTAATTCATGCTCTAGGGAGAGATCTAATTCTTTTTACAACACAATGGCCTTTCCATCAATGGGCATTTGATCTTATCGGGATGATTCATCCTCACTCTTCTAATGGACATACCCATATAATCACTACTATAGATTATTTTACAAAATGGGTAGAGGCAGTCCCTTTGACACAAGCAACTGGAAAGAAAATATCTATGTTCATATTGAACTATATCATATGCAGATATGGGATACCTCATTCCATAATCATAGATAATGGTGGACAATTCAAGAACAAAGACCTAGATGATCTATGTGCCAAATTCAAGATCACACAACATTGGTCTTCTATCTACTATCCTCAAGGGAATGGACAAGCTGAGGCCTCTAACAAAAATCTATTGAAGATCTTGCACAGAACAGTAAACAAAACCGACAGAGACTAGCATCTCATGATTAATCTAGCTCTATGGGCCTATAGAAAAAGTATCAGAACACCTACTGGGGCTATGCCTTTCACTTTAGTTTATGGGTCTGAGGTGGTACTACCTATTGAGGTTGAAATCCCATCACTAAGAATCAGAATGCATGGTCTAGTAACTGATGATGACTACAAAGTGTCTAGGTTGCAAGAACTTGAACTACTAGATGAGCGCAGACAAGCAGCGTATGATCATCTTAGAGTATATTAGAAGAGAATGTCTAGAGGCTACAACAAGAAAGTCAAACACAGAGAATTTCAGGTTGGCGATCTAGTCTTGAGAGAGAATCCTAAAAATCAATCACATCGAGAACGCAAGGGGAAGTTTGAACTCAACTGGCTGGGTCCCTTTGTCATCACTGCTACTTTTGGCTCTAGCTCCTATCAAATCTCAATGACTAAATGAGAACAGCTCTGAGAACCAATCAACATTCTCCATCTAAAGAAATTCTACGCCTAAGGCATTTAGTCTATGGTAAAATGTCCTGAAAAAATCTTTAAAATTGGAAAAAGTCTTGAAAAAATGAACATCTTGGTGAAAACCTAGCAATAGGTGCCTTGATGATTCACAAAAAAATCAAAAAATATCAAAAGTACAAAAAAAATTGAAAAATGAAAAATGCAAAAAAATGAGAAAAAAAAAAAGAAAAAAAAGTGCCTTGGTGAAAACCTGGAAACAGGCGCCTTGGTAGCAAAAATAGAATCTTTGCCAAGATGGTGAAAACCCAGCAAAGGGGTGCCACTTGTTTCAAAATGCTCCATCTATCAGCACAATCTTGGTCTTTCCCAGCTTTTAGTCTTGCTTTAGTTTGTATATATCTCCCGATTTGTTTCCGCATTCCTATTTTCAATAAGTCAGTTTGTACACCAATCAGCTAAGCATCTATATCATATCAATGTTCAAACTTGGGGGCAATCAATGTCATATCCTATGGCCTCCAATGTATCTTAGATGTATCATATCCAATCAGAGTCCTTTGAAGCTTCATCCAAGTCAGTCAATCTATCTTGTCTCCAGAAAGGATTTTACATCTACAAACAACGCAATCAAACATCAAACTGAAAACAATCTGTGCTTTACATGCTTTTATCTCCTTGTATGCTTACTTATTCACATTAAGATATTTGCATATTGTGTCCCTTCAAGCCCTTCGATGATGTCCTTTGTAGGATTTAGAGAGTGATGACTGGGGGCATAATCTTTTCTTTGTTTTCTTCTTGTATGTGAAAATCTAACAACTTTAAAAATTCTGGATTGAAATGGTGTCCGACTGTAAGAGCCTCTATCTCAAATTGGATGGCCATGCATACCTCGACCATTAATACCCAAAAAATTCAAGTTTGATCTCACTATTGTCTTTTTGAGTAAGTTCTTTCTCCTACTATGAAACACGATCTTACCTAAGGATGTGAACGATAAAGGGTCACTATAGGTAATTCACACTAGATTTAGAATGATCTCTTGACTGTTTGATGTGTATGTTAAATACAAATTGCTATATCAAAATAGACATGATATTCAGGTCATCCTGGCATTTGTGCCTTGGTGCTTATATCTAATCTGACATTCTGAAAATAAAATCAATATTCATCTAGCCATGGTTGCCTAGCTAGTGGGTGTTGTATTGATTCTTGCACATATAAATCGATATTCATATGTATATGGTTTCATAGCTGGTGGGCATTGTATTGATTTATTTGGTTACCTAAAAGTTCAATGATGATAACAAATCGACACATGATTAGTGAGTAGGTCCTAGGTCCTAGGGTTGCATTATCATCCTGCATGTTTCTTTGCATTTTTGCACTTTGCATGATCTCACAAATTGCTTGAACACTTAAAGATTCTTCAATCACCTCTTCCAAACTAACAAGAGCTAAATCCCACATGAAGGTTCCTCCAACAAAATAGCAAGTAGAATCCTTTTTTAGGATCAAAATCAAAATCTGAGATCATTTATATTATTCATTTCTTGCATAATCAACTTTCCATCATCACAAAAATCCAGAATTCAACTTAACTAATTATCTTACATCAAACTATCAAAATTTCAACTATGGTCAACTATGGTCAACTCATGGTTTAACCTGGTCAAACTTGGTCTTTTGGACCTCTAAACAATGCAGAATGCATTCTCAGACATGTTTAACCACTTCTCAAATCAATTAGCATGCTTCTAAACTATCAACGCTGACTTTTTCTTGTCAGATTTCAATTTTAATCTTGAAGAGGGCATGGTATTACACATCATTCAAAGTCTGTAATCTAGATTTGGAATCATATCTTTCCTCAGTAATCAAGACAACAACCACGTCTAGTTACTGATTCATCAAAAAAGACCTCATCGCTCGAGGCAAATCTATCATCACTTGGGGCATATCAGATTCATCAAGATCCATATCAATCTGGTATTCTTCTAATCTTGTAAACTATATCAGTTTTTGCAACCATCGGATCATAGTGTTCTTTCCTTGGTTCTTCAGCAACTGAAGGGTTCAGATGTGATACCTGCTAGTTCTACTAAGACAATCGAGTCTAGAACCGGTCACTCACTTCTTAGCAATCCTAAGGTTCAGAATCAGGTGTTTTGACATTTTTTTGCAATCATTGGTTCATCGCTGCTATAGTGAACATTATCTTTGGTCATTCAGGACCTATTATCTTCATAGAAAATCAATATCAATCAGCTTCTATCTCATATCAATCATCATATCTTTTGAATCAGTTTCATATCTCTATCAAACACAGACTATCTTTGAACCACTGTGCTTCACACAGTAATTCAAAGAGGGGCAAAATGTAATACCCCAAAAATGGGCTATAGGTTCATTAACATCCTATATCAACATATCAAATGAAATCAACATCAAAGTCCTAACCTAAGGCACATCTGAATATCATCGAATCCTAATTGATTATCCTAAATTCTGCATCAGGGAATATTCCTAGTAATATTCCTAATCATCATAATAATCTTTGATTTAATGATTATCTGGCGGTAAATCTAATTTATCCTAAACTTTAATTAATTGAATATTCTCAATATTTAATTAATTAAGTTTAATTCTGCCACTTAATTATTTAATTGAATTTAATTATATTTATTCCTAATTATTATTATTTAAATTTGACAATAAATCAAAATTTCTATCATTAATTGATTAAATTCTTATTTAATTAATTAAAGCAAGTTGTCATATTTGATGATATTATTTTTGAATAAAAGTTTGATTAAATGATTGATTAACCCATAAATCAATTATTTATTTTCAAAAATCAGTTAAGTTGAGAATAAATCACTTTATTTATTTATTAATTCATAATTATCCATGTGCACAATCAAAGAGCAGTTAAACTCCAAATCATAAAATCAATGCAAGTTATTGACTTTTTGGAACTCAACATCATTTTTGAGTTTTAAAATTGATCTAAACTTCTAATTTGAGTTAAAAAGTTGTTTTTGCATGATTTGCATATTTTTGTGAATTAAATTATCTTTATTTAAAAATAACTCAAAAATCAAGTTGAGTTTATTTGAGTGATTTATGACTTTCTTCCATGCACCTCTAAAGCCCTAGATTTCTATAAATTAAGGCTTCAACTCATCTCAAATCATCTCATAATTTTGCACAATCACACTGAATAATTGCTATGTGGACAATCAAAGCTTATTGCGAATCAAGGCTATTGTGAGACCAATTTGGTTTTTATTCATATCATATTATTTCTAGATTAGCATATCATAGACCAATTTTCATATTAACAATAGATTTCATATCAGTTTTGATCATATCATTGCATAGAAAATACCAAAAAAAAAAAGATTAATTGCATTCATATTCCATATCCATCTTTTGCATTCAAATCCTTCATTTAGGTGTTGTCAAGGTCACTAATCTTGATAAAAATCTGAGAACATCATACTCGCACCTATTAGAAGGCAATAAATCACCTGGTTAGTTTATCTTTCAATTCATTGCATGATTTCATTTTTTCTAACCTCTAATGTTTTACTGAAGTGTTGTGTCAACAGATCAGGTACAATTTTCACACACATAATACCTAGTAGACAAAGTTGATGAGAGTGCAACTTTGGTGATTAAGACATTTCAGAACATGATAAAGAATAGATCAAGAATCCCTCAATCTATAGTTGAAAGTATAAAAATGAGATATGCTTTATGGTTGACATTGAATTTACCTACATTGAAGCAGTTGAACCCAGAGTAGACTTCATAGACCCTCTTGGCTATGAAATTTCAAAAGTTGAAGTAGAAGAATATGTGAACAAATTGCTTAAGAGTAAATTGGATGTACATAGAAATAGATTTGGAACTTATGAGGAGAAATTAAACTCCAAAAAGTCTATTCAAGAAGAAAAATAGTCAAAGAAGAGAATGGAAAGTACAATCAAGAAAATTCTAAAGGACATAGGGATGACAAAACAAGAATTTATGATTGCAAAGAAGATAGCAACAACACTTAGAGACATTGGACAAAATGAATTTTTGTCTGTTCCACCCCTATCATCAATTGTAGATCAGTTAGTAGACATTCAAAATGTGGTGAAAGTGGAGAAAGTTGAGAAGGAACAAGAAATTATGAAGTCTACAAGATCGTCCTCAACTCCACCAGGTAAAAGAGTGAAATAAATCGCCAGTGGACTAGGTAAAAGGCAAAAAATAGTAGTAGCCCTAGTACAAAGGAAAATAGTTGAAATCAAAGATGATGAAGATACTCAAGTGAAGAAGAATTCATGGAAACCAAAGATTGAGAAAGTAAATGAACACATTATTAATGATGGAGATTTTTCAAAGATGAACAAGTATTATGAAATTTATAACTATTCAGAAAGATTAAACTTGGAGAATGTAGTTGTGAGACATATGATCCTAGTAGATAAGAAGTTTGATACAATCCAAGGAAAGATACCTGATGATCTATTTGAGAAGCTAGTTAACAGGAAAAAGAGAGCAACTAAAGAAGATAACAAAATTAGAGAAAATTTTGTGAGGAAACTATGTGATGTCAGAGATGAAGATCATTTTAAAGAAATTATGAAAGAACTTGGTACTCATCTAAGAACAAAAAGAAGAACCATTCAGATAATGGGAGGTAACTATGAATAGATAAAAAAAGAAACTAAGAAAACAATAGTAAAGGTAATGACAACAAGTGTTGCAGTAGATCAAGCTAAGGAAATTGAGCATCAGAAGAGTCCCTCTCCACCATCAATTAACATTGAAGATGAATCAATGCATGTGGAAGGAACTAAGATCACATTGGATAGTGATGATAATCCTTTTAGCCACCTTGAGAACATTGTTGACAATTCAGCTCTAGAAGAACATGACAGATCAATTGAAGAAGGAAAGAAAGAACCAAGGAAAGAAGAAGAAAATAAAATAGAAAAGCAAGCAAGTATAGAGATTCAAGGAAAAAAAGAAGCACCTAGCAAAGATGAAATCGGTCCTACACTTGAGATTGCAGCAAAGAAACCATAGATTGAATCAATTTTTGAAAGATTTGGGAAAGAAGTTGATGATGATGATCAAATGGAGTTGATCATATCCCTAAACAAGATAATTGGAAAGAATAAGAAGGTGAAAAGTCTTGAAGGATTATTACTGGAAATAACATAGAAGTTACAGAGTGTTGTGACTAACCAGATAGTAGAGGTAGATCCACTGGAAAGAGCTAGAGAAGTTATGAAAGCATTTGATAATGAGTTCACTAACTTATCAGATATAGCCATAGTGAAGGTTTAGGCAGCCTATGAAGCCAAAATATTTCTTGATATAAGTCAGAATATCAAAAATGATATTAACAATCTAGATGTATGTATAAAAGACCTTAGAAGGAATTTGGATAGAGGTAAAACTTTGTATATTTAGTGTACAAAATCTAAGAATCATGTTTCAGAAGTGGTTGAGAAGATTAAGGCTAAAGAGGCAAAAATTCAATCAGAGGTAAATCTTTTGGCTATCCCTAATATGAAAATTTTTGATGTCGAGAAAAGAATCATAAAAATTTATGATGAAATAAGGATTTTTAATGATGAAAAAGATAAGATTCTCTCTTCTTAGAGAGCACATTTTAGTAAAGATTGGCATAGTTGAAGGACAACTAGAAGAATGTCTTTCATCTAAGACATCCTATGAGAAGTTCAACTTTGCAAACCTTCATGCATGTGAGATCACATATTATGGTCTATGTGCACTCCTCAGTGTTTTAGACACAGTAAAGAAGGCATGGGGGAAGGAGACAAAGAACATTAAAGTGAACTTTTCAGATTGTGTTGCAAGCCTACCGGCTCTGCAATTTTGAATCAAGGTAAACATTTTTTTTAGATCACATTTTTTTGACACCTTTTTGTCATTTTTGTCAAAGGGGGAGGATATGATAGCAGAAAATTGATATATGTTAAGAAATTATATTCCTAGGGGGAGTATAGAATATAGATAAGATATATGGAGTTATAAGGACAACAAAGATATATTTTTGTTATGGCCACAATTTTGAGTTTTGAAGTTTTGAGACTTAGCCAATTTTCTCATATGTTTCCATCAATGACAAAGGGGGAGACTGTTGGAAATTTGGCTGAGTTAGATATCTAGATATTGTCATTATGGAAAAATATGATCTACATGAAGACCGCATATGACAGAGAGAAAGTATGACATAGCGCAGAGAAAAATTGTCTAAGTGTGTGCAATATTTTTCCAGTGTAACACTAGATAGTTTTGACTGGCGACATCGATTAAAGTAAGTTCAATACTTGCACACTTGAACATAGATACTATGATGCATATTGAAGACTCACATGAGAGTGTAAGTTTGTACGGCATGTATCAAAGAATTTATTACAGTATTACCAAAGATAGAGTTGAAGCTGATAGCTAAAGAAAGAAGACAGAACAAGTAAAGAGCTAAGGGATAATTTTTTTAATCAAAATAATGCCTTAATAATATTGGGGATGACATCCTAGATGTTAACCCTTGGGTAAAAATGTATTTTGTAAAGTGCTTTATGATTAGTAAAGCCGAATGTAAGAGTTATTAGTCCTAATAACTTGTATAAATGTAAGACATATGTAATGCGAAGAAGTAGAGTTGTAAAAAGAAAAAGTAAGAATAACATATGTATGCGAAAGCTATTGATGCAAACTTGTATATGTGAAAGATCATAATAGGAAAGCTATTCAGAAGTAGTGAAAGGTTATGTACCTTACCCTTTTGTAATTAGATACTATTGTACATTAGTTGTTTGGGCAGTGGGCTCATCTTGTAATCATTTTGTATTCTACCAACTCCCAGTAGGGTTGAGGCTTCTAACAAGGCCTAAAGTCCCTTAATCAAGACTAAGACACTATATGTATGTAACTAGCTCCTAATAGGGTCAACATCCTTAACAATATACTTTTGATTAGTGGATCTTTGTGGGTACCATCCCCACCGGGGTTTTCCCTTGGCTAGGGTTTCCTTGAGAACAAATAATGTGTTACAAGTTCATTTTATTTATTGCTATGCATGTTATTTAGTTTACTCTATTATGCATGTATCAAGTTAATCTGTTATATCCATAATTGGGAAAAGGAAAAAGTTTGTATAATATTGATTCACCCCCCCCCCGCTCAGTATTCCCTATTTCTAACATTCTTTTAGTAGAGTAACCAAGGAAAATACCTTCATCACTTCTTGCATCAAACTTTCCTATTGCTTGATTGCTCTTGATGTAGCACTTGCTTCCAAAGATTCTGAAGTATTTCATTGTGGGAACATTACCAAACCATAGCTCATAAGGTTTCTTGTCCATGCTAGGCCTCAATTGTATTCTATTGATGGTATAGACTATTGTATTAACCACATCTCTCCAATAGGTATGTGCAAATTTTCCTTCAATCATGATGGTGTGCATTGTATCTAGGATGATCCTATTCCTTCTCTCTTCAATCCCATTCTATTGAGGGTTTCTAGGTGCACTTAAATCTCTCTTTATGCCATGTTCTTTGTAGTACTCATAGAATCTGTCAGAGGTTAATTCTCCTCCTCTATCCGATCTTAAACATTTTATCTTTAGTCCAGATTAATTCTCAACCTTTTCTTTGAATATTTTGAATTTCTCAAATTCTTCTGACTTATCTTCGAAGAATGTAACCCACATCATTCTAGAATAATCATCTACAAACAAAATGAAATACCTTTCACCATAGTATGATCTTGTTTGAGTTGGTCCACATAGGTCTGTATGAATTAGATCCAACTTGTTCTCTACTGAATTATGCTTGCTTCTGAATGAATTCCTCCCATGTTTTCCCATTACACATTCCCTACAGATAGTATCTATTGGCAAGTTGTCTATACTAAATTATATGACTTGATATAGTGTTGTCATTATGGAAACAAAGTTATATAGCAGTTTGGAGTCAGGGCACTTAGTGTAAAGATCTGAATTCAGTTAAGTGTTGAAGACTGGACAGTTCATAGAAACATTCCTATATCTCAGAGCATCAGCGCATGTGTGTACAGATGAATTATGGTATGTTTCTTAGAAGTTAATCTTGTTAGACTATACTTATGCTTAGTCTATGAGTGCACAAGTAGATATGCAAAGATTGGAAAGTTACAATAAGTTGAAGTTGCACAACTAGTGTGTGCTAGCAAAGAATAGAGCATGGAGCTAACAATTAGCATTTTGGTTTGTGATTATAATTTAATGTTGTAAAGGCCATGCACCCATTGTATTTAGGTTTCCAACATGTTTATATGTATAATTGTAAGCATGCTTAAGCCAATTCATTTGGAAGCATTGTTTGTAATTAGTTATAGGGCCGACCTAATTGTTTTGTGTGTATGAGCATATAAATATAAGTTGCACCCATTGTATTTGACATGGAAGTGATAAGAGAGTTGTGATAAGAAGAGAAGAGGTATGCAAAGATAGCATAAGATGTATTAGATATTTTCTAGAGGTCAAAGCATCAACACACCAAAGGAACTGATCTGACAAGTAGTGTCACAGTAATAGTTGACCTGCAGATATAGTGTGTATCTAAAATTAGAAGGTTGTAGCCTTCACCATTTGAGTAGTGAGCTCTAGGATAGTGAGTCCACTCCCCTAATAAGGATCATTGTAAAAGACTCCTAATAAGGTCTGACCCTTAACAAGGTCTACTATACTTAAAGCATTGTAAAGCTACTCCTAACAGGGTAAAGGATCTTCTAACAAGGATCACAAAACACTAGTGCAGAATATTAGTGGGTATCAAGTCACACCGGGGTTTTTACCTATTTGGGTTTCCATGTAACCATATTGGTGTCATGTGTTGATTTCATGTTTCATGTTTATGTGAATGTTTATTTCAATAGTTAAGCATTTAAGTTCAGAATAAAGATTAAAGGGAAAAGTTAAAATATAGTGAACACTAATTCATGCCCCCCCCCCCCCCCCCTTAGTGTTTCCATTCCTAAAAATTGGTATTAGAGCTCCAGTCCTCAGCAAAGAATTTTAACTACTTGAGGAGATCATGGACAAAGAAGAAATGAAACATCTGAAGAAAAATCTTGAAGCTGCTCTTGAAGACCTAGATAATTCAAAAAGAAAAATTCAGCGATGCTCAACTAGTTATCAAAAAACTAAGAAAGGATTTGAAAGGACACTCTAACATTGATCTTGAAGAAAAGGTCAAGAATTTGAGTGAAGAAAATGCATCCTTATTAAATCAACTTGAAGAATTTGATGAAAAACTGATGAACAATCAAGATGTCTATAATGAACAAGCCAAGGAGAATCTTCAACTCAATGAAGAACTAAGGGAAGCTAACTTAGAAATCTTGGAGATAAGGAATATCAAAGAAATCTTGGAATCTAAATTGAAAAAGGCAAAGGATCATATTGACAAATTACACACCAGTGCTGATTTGGTAGAATCTCAGTTGTATGCAAGAAGAGCCAAAGGAGACACTAGCTGTATTGGATACAATGAAGCACAAAATTAGATTGACAATATGTGAGAAAGAAAGGATTCACAAAAGAACTCTATTGATGCTAAAAAGACTAAAGATCAAACCAAAGACAATGGTGGTCCTCCTAAGAATGAGTGCAAGCCTATAGAATGCACCTATTTTTCATGTAACAAGCATGGGCATATTGCAAGGAACTGTAGAGAGGTATGACCTTTTAATGGTTACTATTATTTATGCAATAGATTTGGTCATAAAGCTATAAATTGCAAGACTAGTAAGAAGAACATGACTCAACATGATCAAAGAAATTAGAATCAAACAAATGTAAGAAGTTCTCAGAATGTTACATGTTAGATATGTAACAATAATGGTCGCACAACAAAATAGTGCAGAATGGTGACTCATGTCAATGCACCGAGGAATATAAGACCTCCAGTCATTTGTCACTCTTGTAAGAAGGTTGGACATATCTCAAGGTTCTATAGATCAAGGATGCAAGGTCAGGGAAGCCCTAAAATGGTCAAAGACCCAGTTTTGGATCCAGTAGGAGAAGTTAATTTTGTCAAAGCCTCAGATGATGTGAGCATGATTTGGTCAGAGAAAAAGAAGGACATGACTGATGAGAATGTATTGGATGCATCTATAGTGGGAGCACCCTCTACATCTACATAAATGGCCCTCAGGGTCATAGGGGGAGCTAATTTAGCTCTAGACCCCTGCATGGCTGGTATACTCATCCTCAGAGTATGCACCTTTGGACTTAAGATTTTGGAGTATATAGGAACCTTTGTGCAAGAGCACACATGCTAAATGTTAATAGAACTTGAGTTGCAAATTTTGAAGTGATAGCCTGGTTTACGCGACTTGCATTAATGGCAAAATTTTCACTTTTAAGTACACAAAAAGTTATTTGATTGCTCATTGCATTCAAATTTAGAGTGATAGAGAGTAGAAAGAGCCTTGGAAGTTGTTGTGAAGATTTGGAGATTGAACTATTAGTGTTTGCAGTGCATTTGGTCAGTTGTAGAAACCCTAGCTCATTGCACCGATTTGGAAGCCATCAAATTATCTCAAAGTTCAGTTGGAAAGTGATTAACAAGTAAGTCATGGCCACTCCCATTATTTATGATGTTGCTGACAAGAAAAGATATGTTTTCAAGAGGCACCCATTTAAATCAACCCTAGATTATTTAGAGGGAGCTTTCTCCCGACACCTATGGGTCGCATGCATGTGGAAGAGATAAGGGCTTACATCTACTGTAAAAAAGAATCTGTTGGACTAGATAGATTAAGGGCACACATGGATACCATGTTGAAACAGGATAAAACATTCATGGATGAATACACCAAATGGAATGATCACCCTATTGTTGAGTATGCTACGGCATATGAATTCTATGAGATAGAATGGATAAAGATCTTATTGAACAGAATCCATGACAATCTATTTTGGATTGGAGATGTTCTTGTAAGAATCACAAGTGATCTGATACATGAGATGATAGGCCTTTCTAGGATAGGCACTATCCTTCTAGTGGGCAAGGATGTCAAGAAAATGGTAGAGAAAGTATGTAAGTCAAGGAGCAATAGGCATGACATGACTATTGAGCCAATTGAGCAAGAAGACATCAAATTGATGTCAATGATACTGGGTTACAGATTTCATCAAACTAGCAGGGTGAATAGTGTGTCTACGGGCACTATTCTAGCTGCCATCAAACTAGTAAAGGAAGATGGAGAGTTCAACTTGTGTGATATCTTGCACATGCAGTTGATAGATAACATCAAATCAAACATGAAAAAACAAAGATATTCAAGTTTGGGTCCCTAATCATCTATATGTACCTTCATATAGTTGGAAGAGTTTTAGATTTGTATTTGGACAAGTCCATTCCAACAATGCCTCAAATATCCAACAAAGCATCCATAGAAAGCACACTAAGAGACTATGTCACATTGGAATTGAAGACATTTAGAGCTAAGATGCAGATGAGGGATAGGATTCCAGAAAGCATTGTAGAGAAATATAAGGATACAATATGCTTTATGGTGGAGACTGATACTACATGTATGGAAGTTGTTGAGCCTAGAACTAAGTGGATTCATCCACTTTGGTATGAGGTAGAGGAACAAGTTCTTAAAGCTTATGTACAGGTACTTCTATCAGCCCCCAAAGACCCTTATGAACCTAGGTGGGGAACCTATGAGGAAAAGACTAGAGAAGTTGATGCAAAACTTAAGAGTGCAGAAACTAAAAGAAAGGTTGCAAAGGTCACTTCTGAGATCTTGAGAATACATGGTGTGTCTCAAGAAGACCTTGATAAAGCAAGGGATGAAAATATTTCCCTAGAATTAAAAAGCACAGTAGAAGAAGAAGAACAAGAAGATCCTAAGTTGAAGAAGATGAGAACTGAATCAGATGATAGTCAAAAGGGTAAAGAAGATAATACTCCTTCTGCACCCAAAGATACTATTGACCTTACCACTCCTCTAGATTATAAGACAATAGTCAAGAGGAATAAAGAAGCTAGCACTAGTCATCCATCCTCGCGAGCTACAAGGAGCAGGAAAAACATTCATGCACCTCCTAAGGTAGGATTCAGACCAAGCCTTAAAATTTTGAGCACAAGAATTATTGATGAGGGCATAATTGATCAAGTAGGGAAGTATTATGATACATACAGTAAGATTGAAAAAATAGAAATACATAGTATGATTGTCAAACATATGATCAAGTTCAAGAAGACAATCCTTGAGTTGAAAACCTCTAATCCAAATAAAGTATGGGATATTTTAGAATACCAAAAGAGACAAGAAAATGAAGAGGATCTAAGGATCAGAGAAAAAGTATTGGAAGATACTCTACTAGTATGTTCTAAAGAAGAAGAGGTACTGATATTAAATTTGGTGAAGCCACGCTTAAGGACAAAGATGAGAACTCTACACATTATGAACAAAGACTATGAGCTGATAACAAAGGAAATAGAGAAGGCCTTTGAAAAGGTGTTATTAGAACAACACATAAAACCACCTATTACACCCATCACTCATGCACCTAGTAAGAAATAAAAAGAAGCAAAGACCTTCAATGTACCAATGATAGGTCCTCAGGACTTAGCACCCATAGCAGAAACTCAAATAGAAGAAAACAAGTCTGTGCCCATCTCAGAATCACATGAAGGCAACACTATTATCATAGATAATGTGGAGATAGCCATGGTGGCTACTGATAAGGATTTGGACAAGTTTGAGGAAGAATTTATTAGTACTGAAGAAGCTGAAATCTTATGCAGCAATATACCTCCCTCCTCAGCATTGTTGTCAAGTTTGACACCTGACACAAGTAGTTTGGACTCTTGGAAAGAAGAAGACCTAATAAAGTTTAGCGTCCTGGCTATGGATAAGGCAAAGGAGAAGCAAGTCATGAGAAATCCTCTCCTTGTGGAATTAGTGAATATTTTGAATAGTTTTCTGCCAGAGGATAAGAAAGTTCTAAAAGTACATTTGGTTGATGATGTGAGTTTAGTCCTCTCATAGTTCAAAAGAATTTTTTCTAGCCTAGAAGAGTCTATGTCCATAGTAGCAGAAGAGAAGTACTTAAAGAAGAGACTCAATGAACTAATGAGAAACTTTACACTAGACTTGAATTCTCTTAAGTCTGGTCAAGCATCCTTGAAAGAATTTGTTGATGAAGGAAGAAGGATCATTACAGCATGCATGGATCAAGACAAGCTCACCGATGCTCACTTCAAGAAGATAAAAGAGGTAGAAGCAATGATTGAGTAGGTAAGAAATTCAATGTTAGACACATCCACTGATGTGAACATGTGCAACAATGTCTACCAAGGATAGATAGACAAGATTGAGAAGGAAGAAATAGAGATAACAAGGATAAGGTCCAAATAGACTCAGTTGAGGAATGGTCTTGTGCCCTCTTTAAACATCCTCAATCAAAATATAAAGGAGATTGATGCCACCATGGTAACTTATGATCATGGTCCCATCAGTGACTTGAAGAAGATGGAGAATCTTCAATATGCATTATGTTCCCATCTCTAGATAGTTAACTCTCTGATAACCTTTTGGAAGAAGGAGATCCAAAACCTTAAGATTGCATATCTGGATGTTTTCCCTTAGTGAGTATGTGTAGATACAATTTTTTGATGAACCTTTTTCATTAATGTCAAAAGGGGAGTATTGTATAGAATATGGAGTATAATATAGGGAGATATAAGATTATGTGTAAAAAAAATTTGTAGAAGAAAAAATGTTTTTGTGTTAAGGGACAGTTAGCAACTTGGCCATATTCCATTGTTGCCATCAATGAAAAAGGAGGAGATTATTGGAAAGATGTCTATATTGAAGTATATGACTTGATATAGTGTTGTCATTATGGAAACAAAGTCATATAGCATTTTGGAGTCAGCGCACTTAGTGTAAAGATCAAAATTCAGTTAAGTGTTGAAGACTGGATAGTGCACAGAGTTCCTGCAACTCAGAGCATCAACACATGTGTGTACAGATGAATTATGGTATGCACCCTAGAATTTAATCTTGTTAGACTATAATTATGCTTAGTCTATGAGCGCACAAGTAGATATGAAAATATGTGAAAGTTACATTCAGTTGAAGTTGCATAGCCAGTGTGTGCCAACAGAGAATAGAGCATGGATCCGACAGTTAGCATTTTGGTTTGTGATTATAATTTAATGTTGTAAAGGCCATGTGCCCATTGTATTTAGGTTTCTAACATGTTTATATGTATAATTGTAAGCACGCTTAAGCCAATTCATTTGGAAGCATTGTTTGTAATTAGTTATAGGGCTGACCTAATTGTTTTGTGTGTATGAGCATATAAATATAAGATGCACCCATTGTATTTGGCATGGAAGTGATAAGAGAGTTGTGATAAGTAGAGCAGAATTATGCAAAGACAACATAAGATGCATTAGAGCTTTTCTAGAGGTCAAAGCATCAGTGCACCAAAGGAACTAATCTAACAAGCAGTGTCATAGTAATAGTTCACCTGAAGATATAGTGTGTATCTAAAATCAGAAGGTTGTAGCCTTCACCATTTGAGTAGTGAGCTCTAGGATAGTGAGTCCACTCCCCTAACAAGGATCATTGTAAAAGACTCCTAACAGGGTTTGACCTTTAACAAGGTCCACTATACTTAAAGCATTGTAAAGCTACTCCTAATAGGGTAAAGGATCTTCTAACAAGGATCACAAAACACTAGTGCATAATATTAGTGGGTATCAAGTCCCACCGGGGTTTTTACCTATTTGGGTTTCCTTGTAACCATATTGGTGTCATGTGTTGATTTGATGTTTCATGCTTATGTGAATGTTTATTTCAGTACTTAAGCATTTAAGTTCAGAATAAAGATTAATGGGAAAAGTTAAAATACAGTGAACACTGATTCACCCCCCCCCCCCCCTCTCAGTGTTCCCATTCCTAATAGTTTCAACTGGCTTTACTATGCTAGGTAGATCTCTTACTACCTTAACATTACTTATCTTTAATATGTTATCAAAATTGATATGACATAGTCTTTTGTGCCATATCCAACTGTCATCTACTTTAGCAACAAAACAAATTGCTTCTGAATTAAGCCGAAAGACATTACCTTTAGTTTTTGAACCTTATGCAATCATTACACCATTCTTGTTGTTAATGATGCACTTGTCATCTTTGAACTCCAACTAATAACCTTTTTCAAGAAACTACCCAACACTAAGAAGGTTATGCTTCAAGCCTTCTACATAGAGAACATTATTCATGTTATTCTTTCCATCCAATGTGATAGCTTCTCTACCAATGATAGGTTTAGGAGTGTTATCTCCAAATCTAACCATACCACCTTTGTATTTGTCTAGATGAAAAAATCTATCCTTATCACCTATCATGTGATGTGAACAACCGCTATCTATAGTCCAATCAGTTCTTATGTCTTCTTATGAAATCAGTGCTAGCTCTTGTTCCTTATACTCATCTTCATGATCCATCTCATTATGCATCTTCTCCATAAGAGAAATGAATCCAATTTCATCTTTAGCTGAATCATCATCTGATACTCCATCTTTGGCATAGTAGCATTCCTTTGTGTACTTAGGCTTGTAGTTATTCTTGAACTTCTTAACTCTTGTAGAACACTTAGATGCAAAGTGACCAATCTTATTACATGAAAAGAATTTGAATGGAAATTGACCTTCATATTTTCCTTTTCCTTTCTTTTCTCTTTTAGCAATCATAGCAATGAAATCATCTAGTGCTTTCTCTTCATCATCATCATCATTAAAATTACCAGAAGTGTTTAAGGATTTCTTACCATGGACTGATGCTTTGAAGGTTGTTTCACTTTTAGGTTCTATCTTCAATATTGAAATCTCAAAAGCTGAAATTTTTTTGATCAAGGTCTCTATTTTGAAATTTTTTGTAAGATGCATGGTCTCATCAAGGATGTTGATCTTATTTTCATACTCTCCACCATTGTTCCTGATTCCAGAAACTACTTCATTAATCCTTTGGTTATAAGCTTTGATGTCTTCTTCAGGTAGCATCTCTAATGCATTGTATCTTTTCTTCCATGTCTTTCTACATGCATTCTTTGCTTGTTTATCTCCTTCAAACATGTCCTCTAGGTGCTTCCATATCTTGTATGTTGTGTCTACTTTCTTCATCTCTGAAAACTCACTGTCAGATAGGGCACTGATAAGGGCTTCTTTGGCTATTGCATTCTGATGGAACAACTCCTTATGTTTTCCAATAGCATCATCCTTTGCAAGACATGCAAGAGAGGGGATCCTGACTTCTTTGATAGTCACTTCAAAAAATTCAAAAGAAGTACACTACAAATGTGTCACCATCTTGTTCCTCCAATAAAGATAGTTTTCTCCATCAAACTTAGGACTATCTTTTCTAAAGATTACCATCTGATCAACCTCAAGGTGTTAAAATTTCTCCCCGAGGCACTTGGCTCTGATATCAATTGTTAAGAATAGTCCCAAGAGATAACTAAGAGGGGGGGCGAGGGGGGGTGAATCAGTTATCTACAAGTTTCAATTCTTTGTCCAATTAAGTATACTTAAACATTAAGCATAAACACAATGAAAGAACAGTTGAACACAACACCAATATTTTGGTTACAGGGAAACCAAAATAGTAAAAACCCTAGTGGGAATTGACACCCACTAATAATATACATTAGTGTATTATGATCCCTTTTAGGAGACCTTACAACCCTATTAGGAGTTGATCTTTACAATGCAATAAGTACAGTGACCTAGTCAAGGGTTAGACCCTATTAGGATTCTTTTACAATTAACATTGTTAGGGGTGAGGACACACTGTCCAAGAGCTCACTGCTCAAAGGGGTGAAGGCTACAACCTTCTGATTAACAGATACATACTATATATGGATCTCAATGAACTATGCTTTGACCTGTTATCTTGATCAATTCCAATGTATAGCATATTTTCTTAACTTGGTCACATAGACCTTCTATTGATGGCTCAACACTTCACACTCTCTGCTCTGCTCTACAATCAACTGAGAACCATAGTTTAGCAATCACAAATGACTGGCTATAAATATCTTTCCTCCAAATGATATAATCAAGTTAGCCTATTAGAACCACCTTGAAATCATATTAGAGAAACAATAAAACTCTCCAAAAACATCTTGGTCGGCTCTACTAAGCATGCAACACAATCTGGGACCTATCCAAATAAATAAATGTAGACACACACTACACACTATTGGCTCTACCAAATTATCTGATGCTTTCTCCTCAAGCTGAATTACATAATGCACTCTTACAAAAACCTTCTTAACTCTTCTCTAATCACTAATCCAAGTGCATATATCCAAATAATAGGTGCAACTTCTATACCAATATAATCATTGTCAGCTCTTCTAGATAAACATAGGAAACTACAACTCATGAATATCAACTACATAACTTCACTTCCAATGCACATTAGACTATATGTCCATGAATGTAACATCACTATCATGTCTCTATCACATATCTAAACATGCAAGGCTCCATGATGACTATACAGACAATCACTTATAGAACATTACATGTAACTATGTCAGGAACATTGCTGACACAAGTTGCTACATAACTGTCTTTACTAACAATTAACCTCATAATCCATGATATCATGCTGATAACATGTACATGCTACATATGCTAAAATATTACTCCATAAGTCTTCCACACATGCTACTTACCATATGTTGTCATCAATGATACACATACAGTTAGCACTGGCTTGCTAGAAAATCTCCAACAACATATAGGTAGGATATATAAGATGGATTTGATTAAGATAATGATAATGTAACTACATATGGAAAAAATACTTATGAAAGTAAAATAAATTGTCCAATGTGGCATCCTTGAGCATGGGTACAAATCGAATATGATAAATAGGATCAACAACATGAATATTTTTAGTGATTAAAATCCTCAAATATAGAAATTATGGTCATGGGGTAAGTAATATATACATATATGATCAAGTATGATAATAGAGATCAAAATGATAAGGGGGAAATGATAATATCCACCAACATAAGATCTCAAGTGTGATAATAAATATGGTCATGGAAGTATTATATGTAAGATAATGGTGATGTAAAAGAATAAGATCAAGATTAGTGTAGCGCCTCTTCCATTTTATTTCTTCATGACATCCCAATGGATGTGGTTTCAGCTCTATATATGAGTTTGTGTATTTGGATGAGATATTTGGTGATTTCTTTCTTTGGTTCTAGTTTCTTATTTTTTCTCCTATGTGATTGGATGAGCTAATCAATGCTTTGATGGCTATATATGTTTGTGTTGAGTGATCATGTTGAACTCGTGTGAGGTTTGTACCTTTGGGGTGATCTGATTTATGTTATTGCATTGGTAAGGGTTGATTCCTTTATGCTTGGTTGCAAGAACCATTATGTTGTGGCTATTTATGTACTTGATTTATGATACTATATCTTTTGAGACCTTTATTTTGAGTTGTGGGGACTCATTGTATTCTTAGTGTATGGATCTAAGCTTTATTTGTATGTGATTTGGTGATTGTTCTTATATTATGACTTTATATTGGTTTTGTGAGATTCACCCTATTCAGTTTGTTCTTGTGCTCATTCTAAGATTAATACTATGGTCATGATGGTATTTAGCTTATGAGAAATTGTGGATTATGTGGCTTATGATGTGACTTTTTGTTCTACAAAGGTTTGTTCCAATGGCTATTGGATTTTGATTGTATCATGATGTTATTCCATGAGTACCCATGAGATGTGGTCTAGTGGTTGCACTATGTGATGCACTTGATTACCACACTTAATTTTGATTACTACAGTAATGTTGATTTATATGTTATATTATGTTTTTATAAGTATTTTGATCATATCTGTATGATGGTGCCTTATGATGATTATCATGAATATCTGATTTTTGTGCCTTATATACGGTTAGATATTTTAGTTATTTACATACATTGATTATGATCATATGTCATAAAATGATTTATTTAAATGCTTTATATTTAAATGTAATGTTAATTTAAATGAGATAATGTTCAATGTTATGTTCGCACAAATGTTATGCATTATTCCCTTTTTTATTGTAAAAAGCAAGATGAAATCGTAGTTACTCATTCATGAGGTCCACACAATGGTTTTGTTCTCCTTCCTTGTTTGATATCATGTATGTTAGGTGCTTTGGCTATTTGTATCATAAGAATCTACACTTGATGTTTTCTTGTTTTAGTGAATAGGTATTAAACGCATTCTGCCTAAATTATAGGAATTGAATGTGTTCATATCCTTGGAAGTGGCACGAGAGATAATAACTATGGCCTTTCATTATTGAGCCAATATTGTTCCTATATGAATGATGTACCCATGATTATTATATCATACCTTTGACACATGCTAGTAAATATAGATTTCATAATGCACTCGTGAAAGACCAGTGATATGTTTATGCATTTAGAAATTTTCGTAGCTATTGTGGATGATTTAATTAAAATGTCAATTTAATGTATTTTGGAAATTTTTATTGTTTTTTTACTGATGATTTTTCCATAGTGCTATTCCATTTAATTGGATTTGATTAAGTTAGTCTAGGTTGAGTTCGGGTTAATTTTTTTGGGTTTTAATTTCATTGATTTAAATGGCTTTATTTTAGTCCTTTTAGTTTTAAGTGAAAAGTGACTTATAATGAAGAATTAGACTTCATTTTTAGTCACTTTTCTTTTTGGAAAGAAAAATTTATCATACCCTCTTGTGAGCATTGTGGAGATTTTCTTGTTGGGTGAATTCTACTTGGTAGAATCATGTGAGTAGCAACTCATTGGAATTGTGCTACAATTGCTATACTTTCCATGGAAGCTTGATTTATTTTCTTGTTGTGTGTAATTTCCAAACTCTTTGTTTTGGTGTTTTTCTCCATGTGAGAGCTAGGGCTTCTTGGATTGATGTAAAGGGAGATAGGGAGAGGGGCCAAAGGCACACCCTAACTAGGTCCACCTTGCAGAACAACACGCAGAAGAAACAACACAACAAGTGAGAGAGAGAATGCAGATATCCTTTCAAATATTATCCTAAAATTGATTCATACATGTCAGGCTATAAGGCCTTCCTGGTTTAGGCCATATATTACAATCAAGTACAGAAGTCCTCAAACATGCGAGGATCTACCAAAAATCTCTAATCTTCTATCTTTTATCTTTGATGTCCTAATTGATATCCTAAACTCTAACCAAATAACTACATTTATACAAGAGGCTACCAAATAAGTCTACCTTTAGATCCACCATTAGCGGAAGGAATGACCAAATCTGGGTCCACACGCTTCCCAATGATAGATACCAACATTAAATTTGTGACCAAAATTAATTACAAGAGTCAGCCTCAATAGGAATCTAAAATAAACAACTCAGTAAGAAAGGATAACTGAGCACCAGACAAGCATCACCAAGTGTCAAAGGAATTCACCAAGCGCCAGAGAGATAACTGACCAACACCGGTTAAAAAAGGAAATCGAGCAATACCGAACCAACTCAGTCAAAGAAGGGACCGAGAAACACTGAAAACTTCAAACATCTTTTTGGTGACATAGGATTGCCAAGGACCCAAGATGCTCCTACATTAGACACCTGGGGTTATTTGAAAATTATCCCTTGAATCATGAAATAGGTATGATCTGAGTTGCATCCAACTCAGATTGTGAAATCCATGAATTGTCTTCAATCGGTCTATTCTTCCACTTGACCAGATATTCCATATACTATTTTCCTCTTATACATCTGCCAATTCTTTGCTCCAAAATGTGTTCAACTTCTTATGTCTACTTCTTAGGATAATCCATTGATACTATCATTTCTTCATCTGACTCATGATATTCATATAAATCAGCAATGTTGAAAATAGGTGATATATCCATGTCATCAGGTAACTCAATCTCATGTGCATTTCCACTATCAAATCTCTTCAAAATCTTGCAAGGACATAACTTCTTCATTTTCATCTTCCCATATGTTCCAACAGGAAATCTATTGCTCTTCAAATGAACCATTACTTCATCACCGACTACAAAAGTCTTATGTCTTCTTGATTTATCAACTCTGTCTTTGTATTTATGATTACTTTTCTCCAACTTATGTTTCACATCTTCATGTAATGTCTTCATGTACTTAGAAAATTTCACTCCTTCAACACTTCTCTTCCTTTCATCAACAATATCCCTCAAATCTGATATACCTCTCAGTTGTATGCCATTTACAATCTCAAAGGGTGTTTTTCTAGTACTCCTATTCACTAAATTGTTGTATGTAAACTCTTCTTGTGCTAACATTGAATCCCAATTACTCAGTGTGTCTCCAAATAAGCATCTCAAAAGATTTCCCAAACTTTTATTCACAACTTCTGTCTGTCCATCTGTCTATGGTTGAAATATAGAACTATATTTCAACTCGGTGCCAAACTTTCTCCAAAGGGTTTTCCAAAAGTATCCAACAAATTTATTGTCTCGGTCAGAGATAATACTCCTTGGTAATCCATACAATCTGATAATTTCCTTAAAGAAAAGATCTGTTATATGTACTACATCTGATGTCTTTCTACAAGGTATAAAATGTGCCATTTTAGAAAATTTATCCACAACAACAAATATAGAATAATTACATCTTACTATATTCGGTAAGCCAAGAACATAGTCCATACTGATATCAATCCAAGGTTTCTCAGGAACAGAAATTAATGTATACAATCTAGTATTCTGACTTACTCCTTTTGCATCTTGACAAATTCCACAACTTTTCACAAATTTTTGAACATCTTTATACAACTGTGGCCAAAAGTATTTCTCCTTAACCAAATTCAATGTTTTTTCAATGCCAAAATGTCCAGCCAAACCACTACTATGTTTCTCCTTTATCAAATTAGTTCTCATTGGTCCTCTCGGTATACACAACTGAATACCTTTAAACAACATACCTTTTTGAATAAAATATTCTTCCCATTTAGTACTTGGTTGATCTTGAATAGGTGCTTTGCACTTTCTCCACAACTTAGAAAAATTAGGATCAGTTTCATACAAATCTCTCATGTCATCAAAGCCAAGAACTTCAATTTTCATCTCAGTCATCAAAGATCTTCTTCTACTCAATGCATCAGCAACTCGGTTAGTGACTCCACTCTTATGCTTCATCACAAATGTATAACTTTGAAAATACTCAACCCATTTCATATATCTCTGATTCAACTTATTCTGACTACCCAAATACTGTAAATCTTTATGATCGGTATACAATACAAATCCACTTGGTATCAAATAATGTCTCCATTTCTTCAGTGCTTGAACTATAGCATAGAATTCTTGATCATACACAAAATAATTTCTTCTTGCATCATTTAACTTTTCACTAAAGAAAGCAATAGGTTTACCTTCTTGACTCAATATAGCTCCAATTGCACTTCCACTTGCATCACATTCCACTTGAAATACCTTATTGAAATTAGGCAATGCCAAAAATGGAAATTCCATAACCTTCTGCTTTAGAGTCTCAAAATTTTTATCAACTCCACGTGTCCACTTGAATTCTCTTTTATCTCCTCTCATAGTCTCAGTCATATCATTACAAATTGAACTAAAATTCCTAATGAACTTTTGGTAAAAACTTGCCAAACCATGAAATGATCTTACCTCACTAGCACTCTTAGATGTAGGCCAATTCAAAATAGCTTCAACCTTTTCAAGATCCATTTTCAAACCATCAACTGAAATCACAAATCCCAAATACATGATCTCCTCTTTCATGAATGAACACTTTTTCAGATTTATCAGCAACTTTTCTTCTTTCAACCTCTGCAATACTTGTCTAACATGTAACACATGTTATTCTTTGGTCTTACTGAATATTATAATATCATCTAGGTATAAAATTACAAACTTGCCCAAGAATTTCTTCAAAACTTAATTCATCAATCTCCTCGAGTATACTATCCTATGTTTTCTTACTCAGTTTGTTAGGAATCACAGCAAAATATACATCATTCTTCTTCAAATCCTTAACAAAATTTATTCCTTCCATCAAGAAAAATTTCATAGATGTGTCAACATTACTAACAGGTTCTTCAATCAAAGCTAACAATATTTGTCTTCTTCCATCAGCCGAAATAGTATATTTATGCAATCTCCCATCACATATAGCATGTCTATGATATTGCCAAGGTCTACCCAACAAAATATGACAACAATCCATAGGCATGATATCAAACAACACCTTATCACAGTACTTTCCAATTTTCAAATTCACATAACATTGTTCACTTACCAAGAGTGTATTCTCATCTTTGATCCATGAAATCTAATAGGGCTTCGGATGTTCCAACCTTTTCAACTACAAATTTTTGACCATTTCCTTAGATGCCAGATTCTCTGAGCTACTAATGTCAATGATTACCTTCCAAACTTCATCAAAAACTCTACATCTAGTCTTGAACAAACTTTTCCTTACTAGATCTTCCTTATTTCTTTCACTCCAAAGTGCTCTCCTTACCATCAAGTTATTTTCCTTCTCAGGTCCATTCAGTGACTCTTCTTGCACCAAAGCATTTCTACTATTACCAACCTTCTTATTTGCATGTGTACACTCAAAATATCTATGTCCTTATTCTCCAAAATTGTAACAAGTTCCTTGGAAACCACCTCTATTATAACCACCTCGGTAGTTACTTCCTCTGCCTCTAGATGAACTTTCACCTTTCCACTTAGTCTTGCCTTTATCCAGAGTTGTCTTCTTAGGTTCAGATCTACTATTTTCACCATGGGATCTACCTCTTCCTCTAGGGAATCTACCGCCTCTACCTCTTTGTCTTTTCTCATGTCTCTTGTTCAATTTCTCCTCAGCTTTTAATGCAAATTGATAAGCCTCTTCAATGTTCTCCAACTTGACCAAACTGATTTATTCTTGGATGGAAACTCTCAAACCATTCAGATATCTAGAAATTCTTTCCACATCATCTTCATCATGTATAGATCTGATATCTAATCTATAGAATTCCTTAGTATATTCTTTTACCGAGCTATCTTTTTGCCTCAAACCTTGCATTTGCCTAACTAGGTTAATCTGATAATCACAAGGTAAGAACTTTCTTTTCAATTTATTCACTATTTTATTCCATACCTTGATTTTATCTTTGCCTTTCCTCTTTCTGTCCAGCTGCATATGTTCCCACCATAAGGATGCATGACTTTTTAACTTTGTGCTTACAATTTTCACCTTCTTTTCCTCGAGTACATTTTCATACTCAAAGTACTTCTCCATCTTGGTGATCTAGTCCATCAATTCATCAAAATCCAATTTTCCACTATACTCAGGAGGATTAAAGTATGGCGTAGACTTTATATTTGTCAAAGCCTTCAACAATATTTCCTCACCTTGATCCATCATAGGTGTAGGTTCTATATGAAATGAAAATGTAGACCTATTGGCTGCAAATACAAAACATCAAAACACCAAACAAACACATTAGATGTTAGTAATCTCAAATGCAACAAAATAGGTAACTTTCATTACAACCTCTGATGAGCAAAAACAAGGGCACCCAAAGCCTTGTTTGATTTTCTCTTTGAGATTATGTGGGTATGCTCTCCCAACACAAATGAAATGCAATATAATGCAAAACTATGTGCTGCAATCTAGAGTGAAGGATTTGAGAACAAGTATGAGGAACTTGTCTGAAGCTTCACAAATTATAAAGATTAAGACTGATTCGAGACTATGATAATGATAAAAAAGATTAAGATGTAAGACAAATGCAACAACATTAAGAAAATATGTTAAAGATGTAACAAGATCTAGATTAAAACAAGATTAGAATGTAAAGAAAGAACTAGAAATAGAATGATTAAGAAAGCTAGAAGATGCATAAGAATTGAGAAGCATTGAGAAGAATAAGAACTTAGAAGAATTAGCCTAAAATGAGGAGTGAGACCTCCTTTTATAGAAAATGAAAAGAATTGGACGGTGGAGATTAAGAGGCAAAAGAATGAGTGGCTAGGATTAAAGGTTAGGTAGGGTTTGGAAAAGATGAAGAGGAAAAAAGAAATGAGTGGATAGGATTAAGAGGCAAAAGGTGAAGTGGCAAAAGTCAAACTTCACTTTTAGAGGGAAAAAAAAATTTAAAAATGATTGGTGGAGAAAATAGATGGAGAGGTGGCCACCTCGGAAAAGGTGATTGTGCACATGTTTAGAGGTAATCCACCTTTTAATCAAGATTAGAGGAATATTAGAAAAAGGTAAGCATAGGAAAAAGAGAAAAGGGATTAAATTTAATTTAATTTAATTTAATCATGATTTAAAAGAAATTTAGGATAGTGGAGGAATAAAATAAATAAAATTTAGTTTATAAAGGGAAATGGAGGGATAATATATTGAATTAAATTTAATATATTATAGTATTTAAATAGAATTTAAATACAAAAGAAAAATGAATTTATTTAATTAAAATAAATTTAATTAAATAAATAGAAGAATATAATGATTATAGTCAATTAATAAAATTATCCATAATGTTAAGGGTAAATATTAATAAAAATTAATATTAATGTGAAAGGACAATTTTAGGTGTCTACAGGTTCTACATCACCTTGTTCCTCTTCGATTTCATCATCACTAAGATCTTCAAGATGTCTTCCTCTTCTCTAGGCTATTTCAACAACTTCTAATCTAGCAGCAAGTTGTCTCAACATGTCTACCAATCTTGTATCCACATCTCACCTCCCATGAACCATCTTGAAAACCCTCTACAATTGTAGGCCATGTTGCAATCTACTACCCCACAAAAATTCAACTAGGGATTCACAAGAAGGAACCTTCAGACCTAGATTCATAAACCTAGATCAAGATCTCACCTCACTCTAATACCACCTGATGCAAAGGGAGACAGGGAGAGGGGCCAAAGGCACACCCTAACTAGGTCCACCTTGTAGAACAACACGCAGAAGCAACAACACATCAAGTGAGAGAGAGAATGTAGATATCCTTTCAAATATTATCTTCAAATTGATTCATACATGTTAGTCTGTAAGGCCTTCCTAGTTTAGGCCAGATATTACAATCAAGTACAAAAGTCCTCAAACATGCGAGGATCTACCAACAATCTCTAATCTTCTATCTTCTACTCTGATGTCCTAATTCATATCTTAAACTCTAACCAAACAACTAAATTTATACAAGAGGCTACCAAACAAGTTGGCCTTTAGATCCACCATTAGTGGAAGGAATGACTAGATCTGGGTCTACATTCTTCCCAATGATAGATACCAACATTAAAGCCATGATCAAAATTAATTACAAGATTCGGCCTCCACAAGATTCCAAAATAAACAACTTGGTAAGCAAGGATAACCAAGCACTAGACAAGCATCACTGAACACTAGGGGACATCACCGAGTGCCAGAGAGATAACTGACCAACATCGGTAAACAAAGGAAACCGAGCAACACCGAACCAACTCGGTCAAAGAAGGAACCGAGCAACACTGAAAACTTCAAACATCTTTTTGGTGACATAGGATTGCCAAGGACCCGAGATGCTCCTGCATCATGGATCTTCCTTTTCACATTGTTTTTCAAAGATTTTTTAATTTCTATTAGTTTGTGGGTTGAGAACTAGTGTTCCCTCATAATTTTATTATTTTTCATTGCCTGGTTGAGCATATGCATATTTTGTATTTTGGAATGCAAGTTTTATGATGTTATGCTGCTCATTTCCATTTGATTCTAAAATGAGAATTTTATTTGAAAAGTGTGATGTTGGGCATATGGGAACCAATGGTTTTTCTTATTTTTGCTTTGTTTAAAATTTGATTTTTTGGTTTTCTTCACCACATCATTTTGTGTGCCATCCATAACCTTCCATTTTCCATGTTTGGCATGATCCAACTTTTGAAATTAGTCATCTCTACTACAATAAGTAGGATCAAAGAATCAAAATGGTTATAGGACATTCTGGGTGTTTTTATATCTTGATCCGAAAAGTGCCCTTTCAACGCTAAATTGTTGATTTTTGTATCTTGTCAATTTTTTCCAAAATTTGGGTTTTAAGTGGTTTTTGTGATTTGTGAGCTTCCTCATGTTTCTGTAAGATGTGTAATGGATTTCCTCAAAATTTGAACTTTTGACACTATGGCCAATTGAGTAGATTGACATTTGGGTCTTTTGTTGATTTCGCTCAGTTTTGGTGCTTTGAGTGTTTGGGAGTGTTTCATCCTCCAACTATTTCTTTCTAGCCTTGTTGATTCTTCCTCGTGTTCTAGCAAGATGTTGGTTGGATTTGATGTGAATCCATGCTCTCGACATAGTGGTCAATTGAGCTATTTATTGTTGAGCCTTTATATTATTTTCACTTGGTTGTATGCCTTTAGTGCTTTGGAGTTGAAATATCCTCCTTTCTTTGCTTTTATTTTTGTTTCTCTTTTCTTTTGGTAATGGAATCTTCCATGCTTTAGAAAATTTTTCATGTGACATGTGGTTGTAGGTGTTGAGATCATATCCAATCATGTAGTTGAGTTATGCTCCTATACCGAGGTCCAAGTGATCCATACTCTTGGGGTTGAAACCAATTGAGTTATCTTGTTTTCTTGATTCCTTTCTTGTGGATTTTTATGTTGTTTTCCATCCTTGGTGTATACCATGATGACAATGCATTTTTTTATTTCCTTGTGTAGATGAGTGGAAAATATTTGGGTCATACCATCATTGTGTAGATGAGTTGGTGACATCCCTTTATTCCATCCTTGGTGTGGCCAAGTTGACGAAGAGATTTGTTATTTCCTCATGTAGATCGAGTTGACATTCCTCATATTGGTTTTTTTTGTGTGATGTTGATCCATAAGACTAGGTACGTTGAGTAGTCATGGGGAGTAGCTCCTTATGCAAATCCTAGTCAAGAAGTGACTACAGTGGATACATCTCAGAGTTTAATTAAAAAGTAAAAACATAATAAAATAATTGTGTTAAAACACTAATCAAGATTAATTGGTATTCCTCGAATGTTAGGATTGACCCTTGTGTGCATATTGGAAACCATTGAGTCCCTAGATGTTTGGATTGAATCATGTAGGTGGTAGATAGTACTTGATCCCCAGATGTTAGGATTAACCCTTGTGTGAGCATAGATACTCCCTATGGTTATTACACTCATGTCTAGATCCTATAGTATTGAGTAAAGTGATATAATAAGTTCCATTATAAGTACTATTATAGTGTGAGTGATAGTTGAAAAAAAAATTTATCTAATTTTTTGATTGAAGAATGTGTGATTGTTGATGAAGATACTAAAATTTATGTAAAATTTAGAAATATTTTAGATAGTTGTGTATATGAATTAGAGTTATGGATTGTGTTTTTATATGTATTTAATTGATTTGGTTGTTTTAAATATGATTCATGTCTACAAACTCACTCTTATAAATCTTTAAAAATGCGCTATTAGAAAATAATGATTTCTATAACATTTTTAGGGTTCTTCTATCAATTTCTTAATATTCAAAATATAATATATATGTGAACTCAAAAATGATTGATAGGTGATTCATGTGTGCTGGCATGAATGCGATTAAAAATGACACATGGAATGAGTACTCTTTAGAAAAATTAATAGATACCATCAGGGAAAACTTTAGTGATGAATATTTGCCAATTGGCTAATGTCACTTGTTGAGGACCTAGAATTTGGCAAAAAAATTAGACTTTCAGGGTGGCCATGTCATCCGTGCTTTATAAAAATTGGGTCTCATGCATAGGCCAATCACTAATAGTGGTATGGAATTATTTGTATTTTAGTGATGAGTTTGCCAATAGAATCTAATTTTTCCACACACTAAATGGAATATTTTCGCCTACAATTTCCAAAGCTTGTCTTAATCAATGGTCATATTCACCAATATGTGGTCAAAATTTAAGTTAGGGTACAGGTTAAGTACATAGATTTGACATGTGTCTCTATTCCAGAGACTTTCGATGGAACTTTTTATCCTTTCAAACTTTGGCCCAAAATAAAATTTTATTGTGGACACATGCCATTATTTTAGAGACTTTCTCTAGAACTTGGTGTCCTTTAAAAGTTTAGCACAAAATAGGATTTATGTCATTTATTTAGGATCATCCAATGGTTATAAAAAATAGAGTTACTATATGTGAGATGATATAAAATTAACTTAGGACACCTCATAAAAATATTAAGTCATTTGCATTTTTGGGGGCCACTGACCCCAAACCCCCATTCAATAATTTGGAGGGAAATTACAGAGATAAAAGTGGGGAAAATTTAACCTCCAAGTCTAATAATTAATTAGGATCCATGTAATAATAATAATGATTTCTAGGTATGTGTACTTTTGGCCATAATTTTCTTCAACAATAAAAGATTCGCCAGGATTTTATAGAATTTTTATACAATTGAAACAAATCACAAGTACAAACTAATATTTTTTCCTTTCAAATTAAAAAAATTCCCCAACAATATTATTTTTTTCTAACTAAATAATGTAGGATTCACTAGGATTTTACACATTTTCTAGGGAGGCAATTTCTTAAAGTTTTCCCTAGATACCATGCATAGATGTGTGTATTTGGATAAATGAAATGGACATCATTTTGTTTATAAAATCAACACCTAAGTGTGGATATTTGTGCAAATTTATCCTCAGACCAAATTCTAAGATGGGGTTAGTCACTTAGTTATTGTTTAATTATAAAATTATAGGTAGATATAAACTAATTTTAATATTATGTAATCAATTAAATTGAAAATTGACGTAAGGCAGGGATGCAAGAGGGGCCAAAGGATGGCACACCCTAGTGATCCAAGCCTACAACACACATGCAAAAGCAACAAACAACAACAGTGAGAGGGGGAATGCTAGATCTTTCATATATTATCATCAATAGGAATCATACATGTCGGGATGTAAGGCTTTCCCAATTAGGGCCAAATATTACAAAGAATTATGAAAGTCCTCAAACATGCAAGGATCTATTACAAATCTCCAATCTTATCTCTACTATCCTCTATCAAAACTGACTCCCTAAAATACCACCAAACATCTACATTTATACAGGAAGCTACCGAGCTGAGTCGGCTTTTAGATCCACAATTAATGAAAGTAACGGTCAAATATGGGACCACATGCTTCCCAATGATGGATTCCAACATTAATTTCATGATCCAATATAAATGCACAAGTCGGCCACAACAGGAAACAAAACTAAACCCATCAATAAGTAAGATAACCGAGCAGTAGACAAACAACTCTGAGTGCCAGTGAAATAACCAACCACCCAAGAGATAACCAACAACCCTCGGTAACCAAAGGAAACCAACCAACTACCGACCAACTCAGTTAAAGCAGAAACCATGCAACATAGACAAAACTCCAAATTCTTTTTGGTGACATAGAATTGCCAAGGACCTGAGATGCTCCTGCATCAGACACCTGGGGTTATTTGGAAATGATTCTCTGAATCATTTGGTAGGTTGGGTCCAAGCTACATCCAAATCAGACTATGAAATCCACAAACTATCTTCCATTGGTCTATTCTTCCTCTTAACCAGATATTCTATATACTATTCTCCTCTTGTACTTTTGCCAACTTTTTCCTTCAAAATCTGTTCAACTTCATCATTCTGCTTCTTAGGATATTCTATCGGTATTGTCACTTCTTCATCAGGTTCATGATACTCATAAAAATCAGCAATGCTGAAAATTGGTGATATGTCCATGTCCTCAGGTAACTCAATTTCATATGCATTTCCACTATCAAATTTCTTTAGAATCTTGCAATGTCCAAACTTCTTCATCTTCAGCTTTCCATATGTTCCAATAGGAAATCAATCTTTCTTCAAATGAACCATCACTTCATGACCAACATCAAAAGTCTTATGTCTTCTTGATCTATCAGCTCTGACTTTGTATTTCTGATTACTGTCTTCTAGCTTCAGCTTCACATCTTCATGCAATGTCTTCATGTATTTAGCAAACTTTACTCCTTCAGCACTTTTCTTATTTTCATCAGCAATGTCTCTCAAATCAGATATTCCTCTCAGTTGTATGCCATTCACAATCTCAAATGGTGTCTTTCTAGTACTCCTATTCATTGAATTATTGTATGCAAACTCTACTTGTGCCAACATAGAATCCCAATTGCTTGGTGTGTCTCCAACTAAACATCTTAAAATATTTCCCAAACTTTTGTTCACAACCTCAATCTATCCATTGGTTTGTGGGTGAAATGTAGAACTATATTTCAACTCAGTACCAAATTTCTTCCAAAGTGTTTTCCAAAAATATCCAACAAATTTACTATCTTGGTCAGAGATAATACTTGGTAATCCATGCAATTTGACAATTTCCTTAAAGAAAAGATCTACTACATGTACTGTATCTGATGTCTTTCTACAAGGTATAAAATGTGCCATTTTTTAAAATCTATCCACAACAACAAATATAGAATCATTACCTCTTACTGTCTTTGGTAAGCCAAGAACAAAATCCATACTGATATCAGTCCAAGGTTTCTTAGGAACAACAATCGGTGTATACAATCTAGTATTCTAACTTACTCCTTTTGCAACTTGACAAATTCCACAACTTTTCAGAAATTTTTGAAAATCTCTATACAACTGTAGCCAATAGTACTTCTCCTTCAGCAAATTCCATGTTTTATCAATGCCAAAATGTCTAGCCAAACCACTACTATGTTTCTCCTTGATCAAATTAGATCTCATTACTCCTCTCGGTATACATAACTGAATACCTTTGAACAACAAACCTTCCTGAATAAAATATTCATCCCATTTAGTATCTTGTTGATATTGAATAGGTGCTCTGCACTTTCTCCATGGCTCAAAAAAATGAGGGTCATTTTCATACAAACCTCTCATCTCATCAAAACCAAGAACTTCAATTTTCATCTCAGTCATCAAAGATCTTCTTCTACTCAATGCATCTCTGACTTGGTTAGTGACTCCACTTTTATGCTTTATCATAAATGTATAACTCTGCAAATACTCAACCCACTTAATATGTCTCTGATTCAACTTATTTTGACTACCCAAATATTGTAAAGCCTTATGATCAATATACAACACAAATTCACTCGGTATCAAATAATGTCTCCATTTCTTCAGTGCTTGAACAATAGCATAGAAATCTTGATAATACACATAATATTTCATTCTAGCATCATTCAACTTTTCACTAAAGAAAGAAATAGGTTTACCTTCTTGACTCAACATAGCTCCAATTGCACTTCCAATTGCATCACATTCTACTTGAAATACCTTACTGAAATCAGGTAATGCCAAAATAGGTAATTCAACAACCTTCTTCTTCAGAGTCTCAAAACTTCTGTCAGCTCCATGTGTTCACTTGAATTCTCTTTTGTCTCCTCTCATAGTCTCAGTCATAGCATTACAAATTAAACTAAAATTCCTTATGAACTTTCAGTAAAAACTTGCCAAACCATGAAATGATCTTACCTCACTAGCATTCACAAGTGTAGGCCAATTCAAAATAGCTTCAACCTTTTTAGGATCCATCTTCAAACCATCAACTGAAATAATAAATCCCAAATACATAATCTGATGAAGGGTGCTCCCCTTAATACCATAAGCACATAACAGAAATAGAGAAACAACAACAATAATATGCAAGAACAGAAAATTGGCTTCTTTTTATCTCCACAAATGTGGAATTACAAACTTTTAGAATTACAATATGCAAAGCCACATGGGCATTCCCTTACAATATTCTGTAGGACAAAGCCTCGAATCAATACCCAGATCTACTACCCAGAACTACCCTAGACAACACTACGAGCCTTCTTTATATAGGCAATTTCCACCGCCCGAGAAGGTTCTAGAAATTTAGCCCTTAGGGCCAACCAAACTTAGAATTATTTTATTTTACAATTTATTACATCAAAGTCGGCTCAAAATGAGTTTTGAAACCCAAACAAAAATTTTGAAGAAAAATTATTTTCTGCCATTTCAGGTGACCCAACTTCCGAAGACCATAAGTCATCACCCGTTGACCCAATTGGCTATTATAACCCCATTTTGGAAATGCCACGAAGTGCTCTACAAGCTTGATTCATGCAAAGCACCCATCACCCAAATTTTCAACCTCATTCGGGGCCTCTAAAGCCTTCAAAACTGATTTTGAAGTTTCTGTACCCTGCTGCCAATATCGAAAATCTTCAATATCTTCAAAACTGCACCTGATCTAGCCATGAAACTTTGCTGGCAGGCTGATATGACTGAGATGAACCTCCATATGTAAAATCAGACATTCTGAGATCGTAAGACCAACTTACTAAAAATAGCAAGTTTCCATAAATAACAACTCTGCATAAGATAGCCCTTATTGAATACAGAAATAGAAATATTTTTGGGTGATGCAAGATTGCTCTTACACCCAGGATGCTCCTGCATCATAATCTCTTCTTTCATGAATGAACACTTTTTTAGATTTATCAGCAACTTTTCCACTTTCAACCTTTGCAAAACTTGTCTAACATGCAACAAATGTTCTTCTCTGGTCTTACTGAATATCAAAATATCATCAAGATATACAATCACAAACTTACCCAAGAATTTCTTCAAAACTTCATTCATCAACCTCATAAAAGTACTTGGTGCATTAGTTAAACCAAATGGCATAACCAACCACTCATACAAACCTTCCTTTGTCTTGAAAGAAGTCTTGCATTCATCACCTTCTCCGATTCTAATATGATGATACCCACTTTTCAAATCAATATTTTTGAAATACTTTGCTTTGGTCAGACTATCCATTATGTCATCCATTCTCGGTATAGGAAACCTATACTTCATTGTTATCTTATTGATTTCTCTGGAATTAGTACACATTCTCCATTCTCCATTCTTCTTTGGTGCCAATACAAAAGGTACTACACAAGGGCTCAAACTTTCTCTGATCAAACCTTTCTCTAGCAACTCTTGAATCTATCGATTTAATTCTTGATTCTCGGTAGGTGTCAACCGATGAGGTGCCTTATTTGGTAAACTAGCTCCAGGGATTAGATCCATACAATGATTAATGCTTCTTTTTGGTGGCAAACCATTAGGTACATTATCAGAAATGATATCATTGTACTCAGTGAGTAACTTATCAATCTCCTTAGGGACATTATCCTCTATTTTCTTACTCGGCTTATTAGGAATCACAACAAAACATACATCATTCCTCTTCAATGAGTTAACAAACTTCCTTCTCTCCATCAAAAAAATTTTCATAGATGTCCAAACATTACTAACAGGTTCTTCCACAATGGTAACAAGATTTGTTTCTTTCCATCAGCCACAATAGTATAATTATGCAATCTCCCATCATATATAGCATGTATATCATATTGCCAAGGTCTACCCAACAAAATATGAAAACAATCCATAGGCATGATATCACATAACACCTTATCATAGTATTTTCCAATCTTTAAATTCACATAACATTGTTCACTTACCAGGAGTGTATGCTCATCTTTGATCCATGAAATCTGATAGGGCTTCAGATGTACCAACCTTTCCAAATGCAATTTTGTGACCATCTCTTCAAATGCCAGATTCTCTGAGCTACCACTGTCAATGATTACCTTCCAAACTTTGTCAAAAACTCTACATCTGGTCTTGAACAAAATTTTCCTTATTGGATCTTCCTTTTTTCTTTCATTCCACAGTGCTCTTCTTACCATCAAGTTATTTTCTTTCTCAGGTTCATTCGGTGACTCTTCTTGCACCAAAGCATTTCTACTACTACCAGCCTTCTTACTAGCTTGTGTACATTCAAAAGATCTATGTCCTTCTTCTCCACAATTATCACAAGTTCCTCAGAAACTTCCTCTGCTATAACCACCTTAGTAGTTACTGCCTCTACCTCTAGAACTTTCACCTTTCCACTCGGTCTTGCCTTTGTCTAGATTTATCTTTTCTAGTTCAGATCTACCATTTTCACCATTAGATCTACCTCTTCCTCTAGGGAATCTACCACCTCAACATCTTTGTCTCTGTTCATGTCTCTTGTTCAATTTCTCCTCAGCTTTCAAAGCAAATTGATAAGCCTCTTCAATGTTCTCCAATTTGACCATACTAATCTCCTCTTGGATGGAAACCCTCAAACCATCTAGGTATCTACTGATTCTTTCCAAATCATCTTCATCATGTCCAGAACTAATATCTAATCTATAGAATTCCTCAGTATACTCTTTTACCGAGCTATCTTTTTGTCTCAAACTTTGCATTTGCCAAACTAGGTTAATATGATAATCATGGGGTAAGAAGTTTCTATTCAACTTATTGACCATTTTACTCCATACCTTGATTTTGTCTTTTCCTTTCCTTTTTTGATCCAATTGTAGATGTTCCCACCATAAGGATGCATGAATTTTCAACTTTTTGCTTGCAATCTTCAGCTTCTTATCCTCAGGAATGTTTTCATATTCAAAATAATTTTCCATCTTGGTGATCCAGTTCACCAATTCATCAGAATCCAGCTTTCCAGCATACTCAGGGGGATTGAAATGTGGTGTTGACTTCAAAATTGTCAAAGCCTTCAAAAATATTTTTTTACCTTGATCCATAATAGGAGCAGGTTCTGCATTCGTCTGTTCTTCTTCAATTTCATCATCACTAACATCTTCAAGATGTCTGCCTCTTCTTTGGGCTGTTTCAACTACTTCTAACCTAGAAGCAATCTATCTTAGCATATCTGCCAATCATAGATCTACATCTCACCTCCCATGAACCATCTTGACAACCCTCTGCAATTGTAGGTCAGATCACAATCTGCTACCCCACAAAAATTCAACTAGGGCTTCAAGAGGAACCTGCAAACCTAGATCCACAGAACTAGATCAAGATCTCACCTCGCTCTGATACCATCTGATGCAAGGAAAGGATGCAAGAGGGGCCAAAGGATGTCACACCCTAGTGATCCAAGCCTGCAACACACATGTGGAAGCAACAAAAAAAAATAGTGAGAGGGAGAATGCCAGATCTTTCATATATTATCATCAATAGGAATCATACATGCCAGGCTGTAAGGCCTTCCTAGTTAGGGCTAGCTATTACAAAGAATTAAAAAATTCCTCAAACATGTGAGGATCTATTACAAATCTCCAATCTTATCTCTACTATCCTCTATCAAAACTAACTCTCTAAACTACCACCAAACATCTACATTTATACAAGAAGCTATCGAGTTGATTCGACCTTCATATCCACAATTAACAGAAGTAACAGTCAAATCTGGGACCACACATTTCCCAATGATGGATTCCAACATTAATTTCATGATCCAATATAAATGCACAAGTCGGCCACAATAGGAAACAAAACTAAACCCATCGGTAAGCAAGATAACTGAGTAGAAGATAGACAACATCAAGCGCTAGTGAAATAACCGACCACCCATGAGATAACCGACCACCCTCGGTAACCAAAGGAAACTGACCAACTATCAACAAACTTGGGTAAAGTAGAAACCAAGCAACATAGACAAAACTCCAAATTATTTTTGGTGACATAGGATTGCCAAGGACCCGAGATGCTCCTGCATCAAAAATACAGGTCTTTATACATTTATCATTGTATATTATAATTTAGTACATTTCTTTCTTTGTGTTTTATCTCTATTTTCATAGATTTTGATTCATTTGAATTATTATCATCCACTTTCAATCAACCAAGGTTATATAAGTATGCATTCTTGAGATCTATAATTTCAAGGAGACAAATTATGGAAGCAATGCTCTATATCTGAATAAGCTAGAAATCTCAACATCTTAAAATTATTTGTTTCTTATCAAAGTTAATATTGTGTGTGATTTGTACTCAAACGACTACTATGAGGCCTTATTAATCTTTGGCTTGAGAAATTTGAGGTACATGTGAACTTGAACATTGTGGAAAAAGAAGAGCATCAACTTATAGTTCATACCAAATGTATGTGGTACTGAATACTAAAAACCCAATTTTGTATCAATAGGAAGAACAATTACACAAATAAAAAACATACTTATTACTACGATGTTGAGCATTGAATAGGTGCCTATGAATCAAATTGATTCCTTTTATTTCATCTTTCATGCTAAATTGGGTTCACTTTTGTCTTGCAAAATCCATAGCTTGGCAATGCTATCTTTTCTCATGAACTGCACTATAATTGAGAAGCATGTTTATACCTTGCAACAAGCTTGTAGTGTCAATCTTAGAAAATATGGATAAGTTGACCAAATTGTAAACGATGTCTATGATTTGCACTTATGTTTCTTATAACATCATGCAATCAATTAGTGAATGATACTACAAGAGAGTTAGGGATGGTGATTCATCTACAAGTACTTGAGCTAGGTACACAAAAGGAAGTTTGTGGAAATAATTAAATACTATTAAATAATAACAATATACAATTGAACTAAGATAAATAATATAACATGTTTGAAAATCAATTGTGCATTTACTATCATTAGGTAAATAAAAAATACACATTAAATTAAGTCATTGGAAGTATATATATTTTGCACAATAAAAGATACACAATCCATTAATAAGTTCTAGTATAAAGATTTCATGAAAAATAGAAACTAATAATATACATTTAAGAATAATATTAATAGAGAAATTGGTAAAAGAAAGAAAAATTATTCATAATTATGTCTATAAAAAAAAAAGGAATGAGTTATTATTCTTATTTTAAAAAACAAACATAAATCTCTTTTGTAACTACAATAATGCAAATGATTGAATTATGTGTGATCTTGTAGAGAAAAATTGATATTTTATATCATCGTAGAATGTCACTTTTGTATACAAACATTGTCGATCCATTGAATTAATAAAAACATAATAAAACAAAATATCATTGAGAAAAAAATATGAAGGCATTCAAGAAAACTCAAATTTTATATAAAGTTTAGTAAACTCGGATCAACAATAAAAACAATTCAAATTTAATGAATTCAAAAGGAGTTTGTCATTTTTTTCTTCAAAAGAATTGTTGAAAAGTGTGCCATCACATTGGCATAACATGTTGACAAAGTATCTTACACAACAATCATTAAGAGGCCTCCTTAAAAGGATTGTGTATGGCATGACACATTGACAAATTTAGAAGAGCACACATTAGTGTAGATTCGGTTGACTCCAGGCAATGGGGTGGGGAATTTAAATACTTCACAAACTTCTTTAAAGATCTGTGCAAAAAGAATTAAGAAGTAAAGGGAGAAACAATGCAAAGAAGGCAACAAAATTGAGAATAATTTTAATAGTAAAAATAAAATAGGATACTGAAATTGATGAAGAGGGAGTGATATTTGCAAAATGAATTTAAATATTGCAAGAAGGGGCATCTTTCTTGACCTTTCCGTATGCTTGACAACCAAAGCCAATGCAAATTGAAGGGGTTAAATTAAACTCCCAATCCCAACAAAATGATTCATAATTGATATTGAGGTTATAGTCATTATGTTGCTTCAAGGAAATGGAATCATAGACTCAACATGTAATTGTTGGACAACATGATCTCCATAGTCACTCAATAGCATGATACTCTACTACTACAATGATCCCCTTTTACCACCAAAAGTTCAAATAATTCAATGTCATAATGAGAAAAAATCCTCGAAGAAGAAACATGCCTTTATAGAGATGCACATTGTGAAATAAAAAATGTAGAGATGAATTTGTAAATCGCATCAATAAGTCTTTAGATTTCAACACATCATAACTTACAAAATGACACTAAACCTATTTGACTCTACTAGTACTCAAAATAGTCACATAAGTTTATTGTCATGTTCAAGACTTCAAGTGATAAAACAAATAAGTAATAACTGATGTCCTCGTCCTCTAACAAATTATAGTCACAGCTCTCTCTTGACTCCCAACTTTTGTTGTTTTATTGTTTCCCATTCTCTACTGTCTAGAAATGATCACTAAAAAATGAATCCATAAAGTAAGTATTTTATTTTGTATGATTGTAGCCCACAACTCACCTTATAGTCAAACTTTGTCTTGGTACCATAAGAGCACCACTCACAATGCATAAAATTAACAAAATCAAATAGAAATTTCTGAAATGAAACATAAATATTTCAGCTACTCAAACAAAGGAAAAAAAAGTTGCAGTGATTGACTTAAATATTTGAAATTAGCAAGACACCTCAAAAATATTGATATTAAAATTTAACCTTACAAATTTGAAGGCTTCATAAATTATTTTAAAATCCTAAAATAGGTGATGTCAAAGTCTAGGAAAATATTACATGACGGTTTGAAGGTTCTCACCTCTAGTAGCTCTATCTTCTTTCTTCTACTTGCATCTCAAGTGCTGGTGTGTGTGCCAAAATGTGGCAGGAAACACAAAGATAACACTTGAATAGTTTGGAAGAATACCAAAGTAAAATGTGGTCCTCAAATGATTTGAAGGATGTGAACAAAACATATTCATTTAAAAATAAAAATAAAACCTGAAAAATCATTAGGTCAATGTAGTTGGAAGGACCTATACCCTTATAAATTTTGATAAATCTTTAGAAACTTTTAAGCAAATGAAATGGGTGTAGATGCACCATGATTGCAGGATACTCCCATTTAGGTTTACCCAAAAAAGGCTTTGAAAATTTTAAACAAATATTGTTGGTAGATGCAGTGCATATTCATTGCAAGCAGCATAAATATTATTAAAAATTCTTTAGAAACTTTCAAGAAAATATAATGGCATGTGTAGAGCCATATTCAACAACCTAAGCCAACATCGTCCTTTCTGTGAGAAAATTGGAGCTTTGGAGCATCATATGTACATCCATTAATCCATAATGATGAGGGGGTTTTATTGGCCCCAAACCAAAACCATTATAAATGAAAATGCTCAAGTAGATATGTAATTTGCAAAATGTGGTAGGACAACAAGTCATGTAAATTGTTTGTCAAGATCCCTCAAAGAGATGACATCTCATGACACGATATATTTCCAAGAAGATTAAATTGTTTGGCATACAGTTCTACATTCCCACCAATTTTCTAAATGTATTGTATCTAATGGGTTTCTCGTGGCTCATCATTGGCACCACCTTCCCCCTCAATCAAGACAGAGAAAACTTATCAAAAAAATATTTTTTGACATTATGATCTGCAATTATATTTAATTCTAATGGCTCACATAAATGTCCAAAGGTTATTCATATTGGAAGTTTTAATACCTAAAATTTAGTGTTAAGGAATACTAAACTAAGCTAGCATTCAACAAAATAGACAAGATAAAACCTTTAAGATTAGACCAAAGAAAGCTAAGCTAAAACCAAAAGAAATGCAAACCTCCCTTGTTGAAGAGATGTTGTCCAAGTGATGGAGATATGTGTTCTCATAAAATTTTCTCAAGCTTCAATGGATGAGTGGAAAATTTAGCATTATAAGGATATGGTTGATGTTTTTGGTCGTCAAAATGGCATGATAACAATGCATAAAAGGTAGATGAAAATGAAGGAGAAGAGGGCCCAATTTATAGGCAAGAGGAGGGATGAATGGATGGTCAAGATGAAAACCTGAGGAAGGGAAAAGATGCATTTGAGGGAGACCACATGAGTTTTTCTTTCTTAAATGCATCTCATGTGACAAGTGTCACAATGGGAGAGGTTGGAAGAAGTGGGGGAATGTAATCATTTTGGGAGATGTGAGAGGGGAAAAATGTGTAAGAGAAGGATGGAGTGTGTAAGAGGTGTGTAAGAGAATTTAAGGTTGACATGAGATGATGGGATTGGGGGATATGAGTATGTGACGTGAGGGTTGATTTGGTTTGGCTTAGGATTTCTTAATCCATGGATTATGATTGTGCAAATGTTTAGGAGATGATTAGGCTTGGATTAGGAGGCAAGTGTGATGTTTAGGAGGATGTGATGGGAGGAGAGAGAATGAGTGGAGGGTTTGATTAGCTAATCATGGGTCATTAGCTAATTAAGGAGGATCAGTATGGGTGAATGGGTTGGGTTGAGTATTAACTACATGTTAGGAGTTTTGGGATGGGTTTAGTTGAGGGTTAAGGTTGGATTTAAATATTTATTTAATTCCAAGTGAGAGGAAAAGGAGGTTTCATGAATTAATTTAATTAGATAAGTCTATCCATTTAAATTAATAGAAGAATAGGGATTAATTAATTATCAGACTATAGGTTCTCCATTTAGATAATTAATTGGACTATAGTTAATTAATTAAATTAATTAACTAGGGGATGACATAAATTAACCAAATAATAATGTTTAATTAATAGGATGTCCTAGGAAAAAACTAAATGAGATTACCAATTTATGTAATCAAATTTAGGTGTCTACAGAAGTATTGGTCAAGCAATCTTCACACTTCTTACAAGAAAAGAGATATGCTAGGCACACTCAAATAATTGTGTGGACAACATTGATGGTTCAACAATGAATGGGTAAGAAATTTAGGCTATTTAATATGTTGCTTGTACATTTATTCGGGACTAAACTATGAGTGTCATGTTGGTGCTTATGGAAAAGAAAAGTCATAGAACTATCTCACAAAACCATTTAATAGAAACGAAACATTGTTTACAGCTTGCTTGTTTCCCACCTTCCAACTTTTGTATAAGGAAAATCGGATTTTCATTGGTTTTAGGTGAGACAAGTTTTGATTAGTACTGTATCATCTTAAAATGGAAGCACTTCCACCTTTATAGGTTTATCACCCTCTTTTGATGCATTTATCATGATAGATTTGCATTTAGGATGCATTCTGCACTTATTTCCTTCATTCTAGGTGAAATTAGGGTTAGGATCCTTAGGATTCTCCTTAATTTCCCTTCTTTGTGGCTCTATTTTCTAGGTAGGAAATAGAAATAGGTCCTCTTTGCCTTCATCATGTTCATCATAGGATTTTGTGCCTCCCCCTGGCACTCTGCCCTATTCTGGTATCATTTCTAGGTCTCCGGGCATCCCCAGGACCTCCTATTTCTGACTCTAGCAGAATTTGGACCCCTAGGTCAAGGATGAGGTCATCCCTAACCTAGGTCAGCATCTAGGTCATCCATGATCTAGGTTAGAGATGAGGTCATCTTTAACCTCCTTCAGGATTTGGTTCCCCTTTTCAAATTTGGTCCCAGAGGGCTCTGAAATCAATTTCGGGCCTTCAGATCCGAGTGCGAAAAGGTTTTAATTTAAAATTCATTTATTTTTTTTCCTTCTTAGTTGGTTATTGTGATTGGATCATAATTTGAGGTCAAATTTGAATTATGGGTCCTCACATTACTCTAGGAGCTTCTCCTTGAAACCTTTATATAAAGACTCTCATTTTACTTCATTTTCACCTAAGCAACACACAAGAAATTGAAGCAAGCTCAAGCAAAGTCAAGTGGAGATATAGAAGATCAATCCATTGTTGATATCAAGCATTTTTTTGAACACATCATTTTGAACACCTATTTGGAGAAAGACAGATCATTTCTTCCTTGATCCACCATTATCAATATTCAAGAATTCAAAGATACAATCATTGGGTAGCAATTACATATTATGAGTTTGGTAGGAGTACTTTAGGCTTGGGGGCTTGGTATGCTTTCTTATCTTATTCAAATCTATGCATTTCTTTCTCATACATATTCATGCTAGGGTTTTAATCTAGAGGATTAGATCTTGGCATTACACTTTCAATACACACACATTCTATTACATCTGGCTATTCAAGGAGGTGGAGATCACTAAAATAGGGGTTTGACTAATGCAAAACCCTATATAGCCACCCCAAAACACAATTTTCAGATATCTCTAGTCGCTATTTCAAGAATTGAAGTGCATATCTGAATAACCTTTCTGGCAAACTTCAGAGATCCACGAACAAAATTTTCGTCAGAGTTGTTTTGGATCAAGGATGATGTTTAGTAGGGAGTTAGACATTGCCCCACTATTTGGGTCAAAGATGACCTACTTCTAGAAAGACACAAGCTTTCTGGGTTTTCTCTGTTACAATTTTTTGGTACCAAATCTAGTTGTAGAATCTTCTGAGACTATGTACAAGCTTCAGAAAATAGGTATTTCAAGATCTGTTCCATTATGAGGTATGTATCTTATCTTATTTGATTTCAAGCATTTCCAAATTTACATTACTTACTCAATTCCAATTCAAAACAAACAAATGAATACTAGGTGAATGATAGATGCATTGTTAAAGCTCCATTTTCAACCTATTCATTTTGGTGAACCTGTTTATGACAACTCTTTCTTTTTGGTGTTAGGTTTAGATCTTGCATGTTTATAAGATTAGATTTCTTGCATTTTCTTGCACTTATATTTCAAAAATACAAAAAACATTTACATTTTCATGCTTTTAGTATTTCTTTGTATTGAACATGTATGATTCTTGTTTTGAGTACTTTGATGAGGCTTTTGTTATTCAAGAGGATATATTCCCTAATGAGGTACATGGTAGTAAGGATAAAAATGGTTCAGATAAGATCTCCATTGATCCTATTCCTATTTCACTCTCCTCCACAACTTCTCTAATTGACCTTTACCATAGAGTGTATGCATGGTTACCTTCATGTCCCACTATTTGCAACATTGATAAACCTAAAATGATATATCCTAAACCTTTGATGATGGTAAAAGGATGTCGTCGCATAACGATTAAGGGTAAACCTAGAGATCCTTTGGATTTCTTTGATAACACTAATTCTGTTTCACATGCTTATCGCACATGGAATAACCCTCAGCCTACTATTTGATTTCTTTACCGCATTCTCAACCTTTGCTTCCTCAAGCACCTAGATTTCCTTCTACCTTTAAGGAGTATAACTTAGTTGACCAATTACATGCTACTCCTACTAAGATATCTTTATGGGAATTACTTCAGACTTCCCCAACATATCATGAGGCATTGCAAAAGCTTTATCCACTCTTCCTATTTTGCCTCCTAATCAAGAAAACATTCATTCTATTTTGGATTGTATGCATACTATGCTTTTTGTACCTCCTATTGTGTTTTCTGATAATGATTTACCTTCTCTCGAGGTGCATAATCAATATGATGCTCTTATGGTTGTTGTTTCTATTAATCAGAGTATCATTCAAAGAACATTAATTGATAATGGATCTGGGATTAATGTTTGTAGCATAGATATGCTTAAGGAAATTAAGGCTGATCTCACAACTATTCAACCTGATAATGTCCCGATACATGGATTTGACAATATTGCAAAGAGAACTTTGGGCATTATTACCTTACTTGTTAAAGTTGGTCCAGTTATTCTAAATATTCCTATTCATGTTATGCCTAGACCTCTCAATTATAACCTTCTTTTAGGAAGACCTTGGTTACATACTATGCATGTAGTTCCTTCTACTCTTGATCACAAGGTTAGGTTCATCTATAATAACTTAATGTATACATTACATGCGGATGATGCACTGAATCCTTGCCTAAATATAGAATATGCTAAAATCTCTGAGCCTCTTCAACCAAGTAAGGATATTGAAAAATAACTAGAGATACAACAATCTGAGATAAACAAAACCTTAGATTCAACAACCAGAAGCTCCATCTTCTTCTTTAACTGAAGATGATTGGGGTACGTTAGATTTTAATCCTACTTTCATTGGAGAATATAAGGTTTCTGATTTGGAATTCATGAAGCAACAAAGTGAATTTGAGAAAAAGGTTTTTACTCCTTCCCCTCTTTCTGAAGAGCTAAAAAGTAATTTTGTTGTTACTTCAATTGATGAAATGATTGGTACTATAAAGCCTGATTGTTATGATATTGTGACATATGCCGCTCCCTGGACTCCTTCTGATATGACTGATTGATATGGTCCTGGTTATAATTTGCTTAAGAAATCAAGATTTAATGGGAAATGATGTGGTAAATATGAACAAGGTATACAAGTACCTTTGGATAATGAAATTTATGATCATACATATGGATTAGGATTTAATCCTTATAGGCAGCCGTCAGCTTTTCCTCTTAATGTTAATTATATTTGCAGTGGATAGTTAAAATTGGTTAACCCACTTCTAATTGACCTTAATCAAGCACCTACTTTGGATATCTTTCCTGAAGATGAAGCCTTAATGGAATTTTTAGGGGTTTATGAAGATTTACCTAAGTTCCATAACAAATGACAGAAGCCTTATTGTTTAAGTACCGATGCTTATTTTGGGGAACACAATAAACAAGATACTCTTCCTTTACAAATGGATCCTCCAATATGAAGTGATTTGTTAATAAAAAGTACTATTTATGTGTGTGAAAATTGTACTTGATCTGTAGACACAACACTTCAGTAAAACATTAGAGGTTAGCTATAATCAAAATCGTGCAAAATTGAAATCTAATCTAACCAAGTGATTTACTACCTTCTAATAGGTGCGAGATTGATGTTCTCAGATTGTTATCGAGATCAATGACCTAGATGACACCTAAATGAAGGATTTGAATGCAAAATTGATATGAAATATGAATGTAATTAATCTATTTTTTTGATATTTTCTTTGCAATGATATGAAAACTTGATATGGAATCTATGCTAATATGGAAATTGATATGCTAAAATGATCTAACAATGATATGAAAAAGAATCTAAATGAATAAAAAAAATAAAAATTGATCTCACAATAGCCTTGATTCGCAATAAGCTTTGATTCTCCAAATTCCAATTCTTCAAAATAGTTGTGAAATTCATAGATGACTTTGGCAAAGTAAGCTTGCAAAATTATGAGATTCTGTGGATGATTTGAGATGAGCTGAAGCCTTAATTTATAGAAATTCAAGGGTTTGAAGATACATGAAAAAAAGCCATAAATCACTCAAATGACTTAGGTTGATTTTTGAGTTATTTTTAAATAAAGGATATTTTAATTCACAAAAACATGCAAATCATGCAAAACTAGCTTTTTAACTCAAATTAGAAGTTTAGATCAATTTTAAAACTCAAAAATGATGTTGAGTTCTAAAAAGTCAATAACTTGCATTGATTTTCTGATTTGGAGTTTAACTGCTCTTTGATTGTGCACATGGATAATTATGAATTAATAAATAAATAAAGTGATTTATTCTCAACTTAACTAATTTTGGAAATAAAACAATTGATTTATGGGTTAATCAATCATTTTTCAAACTTTTATTCAAAAATTGACAACTTGCTTTAATTAATTAAATAAGAATTTAATCAATTAATGATAGGATTTTGGATTTATTGTCAAAATTAAATAATACAATTTAAGAATAAATAGAATTAACTTCAATTAAATAATTAAGTGGCAAAAATAAATCTAATTAATTAAATATTTAGAATATTCAATTAATCAAACTTTAGGATAAATAAGATTTATCGCCAAATAATCATTAAATTAAAGATAATTATGATAATTAGGAGTATTACTAGGAATATTCCCGGATGCAGAATTTAAGATAATCAATTAGGATTCAATGATGTGCCGATGTGCCTTTGGTTAGGACTTTAATGTCGATTTTGTTCGATGTGTCGATATAGGAGGTTAATGAACCTATAGCCCATTTTTGAGGTATTACATTTTGCCCCTCTTTGAATTGTTGTGTGAAGCGCAGTGATTCAAAGATAGTCTGTGTTTGATAGAGATATGAAATGGATTCAAAATTGATAATTGATATGAGATAGAAGCTGATTGATATTGATTTGATATGAAGATAATAGGTCCTGAATGACCAAAGATAATAATCACTGTAGCAGCAATGAACCGATGATTGCGAAAGAGTGTCAAAACATCTGATTCCAAACCTTATGATTGTGAAGAAGTGAGTGATCAGTTCTAGACTCGATTGTCTTAGCAAAACCACGACATAGGTATCACATCTAACCCCTTCAGTTACTGAAGAACCAAGGAAATAACACTGATGAACTGATGGTTGCAAAAACTGATACAATTTACAAGATTAGGAGAATACCAGATTGATATGGATCTTGATGAATTTGATATGCCCCAAGCGATGATAGATTTGCCCCGAGCGATGAGGACTTTTGATGAATCAATAACTAGACATGGTTGTTGTCTTGATTACTGAGGAAAGATATGATTTCCATAAAGATATGATTTCAAATTTAGATTACAAACTTTGAATGATGTGCAATACCATGCCTCCTTCGAGATTAAAATTGAAATTTGACAAGAAAAAGTCAGCGTTGATAATGTTAGAAGCATGTTAATTGATTTGAGAAGTGGTTATACACGTCTGGGAATGCATTCTGCATTGTTTGGAGGTCCTGGAGACCAAGTTTGACTAGGTTTGACCATTAGTTGACCATGGTTGACCAAGTTGAAATTTTAAGAGTTTGATGGAAGATAATCAGTTAAGTTGAATATTAGATTTCTGTGATGATTGAAGGTTGATTATGCAAGCAGTAGACCATCCTGGACCCAAAATTTTAAATCATGATTTTGACATAATAAACGATCTCAGATTTTGATTTTGATCCTGAAAAAGGATTCTACTTGCTATTTCGTTGGAGGAACCTTCGTGTGAGATTCAACTCTTGTTAGATTGGAAGAGGTGATTGAAGAATATTTTAAGTGTTCAAGCAATTTGTGAGATCATGCAAATTGCAAAAATGCAAAGAAACATGTAGGATGATAATGCAACCCTAGGACCTAGGACCTACTCACTAATCATGTGTTGATTTGTTATCATCATTGAACTTTTAGGTAACTGGATAAATCAATACAATGCCCACTAGCTATGAAACCATAGATATATGAATATCAATTTGTATGCGCAAGAATCAATACAACACCCACTGGTTAGGAAACCATGGATATATGAATACTGATTTTGTTTTCGGAATGTCAGATTAGATACAAGCACCAAGGCACAAGCACCAAGATGACCTGAGTATCATGTCCATTTTGATATAGCAATTTTCATTTAACATACACATCAAAAAGTCAAGAGATCATTCTAAATCTAGTGTGAATTACCCGTAGTGACCCTTTATCGTTCACATCCTTAGGCAAGATCATGTTTCATAGTAGGAGAAAGAATTCACTGAAAAAGACAATAGTGAGATCAACATTCCTTGAATTTTCTAGGTATCAATGGTCGAGGTACGCATGGCCATCCAATTCGAGATAGAGGCTCTTAGAGTTGGACACCATTTCAATCTGGAATTTCCAAAGTTGTTAGATTTTCACATACAAGCAGAAGACAAAAAAAAGATTATGCCCCTAGTCATCACTCTCTAAATCCTATAAAGGACATCATCGAAGAGCTTGAAGGGACACAATATGAAAAAATCTCAATGCGAATCAGTAAGCATACAAGGAGATAAAAGCATGAAAAGCACAGATTGTTTTCAGTTTGTGTTTGATTGTTGTTGTAGATGCAAAATCCTTTTTGGAGACAAGACTAACTAACTGACTCTCATGAAGCTTCAAAGGACTCTGATTGGATATGATACATCTAAGATATACTGGAGACCATAGGATATGACATTGATTGCCCCCAAGTTTGAACATTGATAGGATACAGACACTTGAGCTGATTGGTGTACAAACTGACTTATTGAAAAATTGGAAATGCAGAAACAAACTGGGAGATATGTACAAACTAAAGAAAGACTGAAAGCTAGGAAAGACCAAGATTGCACTGATAGATGGAGCATTTTGAAACAAGTGGGTGCTCATTTTCTTAGTTTTCACCATCTTGGCAGAGATTCTATTTTTGCTACCAAGGCGCCTGTTTCCAGGTTTTCACCAAGGCACTTTTTTTTTCTCATTTTTTTTTTTCATTTTTAAAATTTTTTTTTTGTACTTTTGATATTTTTTTATTTTTTTGTGAATCATCAAGGTGCCTATTGCTAGGTTTTCACCAAGATGTTCATTTTTTCAAGACTTTTTCAGATTTTAAAGATTTTTTCAAGACATTTTACCATAGACTGAATGCCTTAGGCATTGAATTTCTTCAGATGGAGAATGTTGATTGGTTCTTAGAGCTGTTCTCCTTTAGTCATTGAGAGTTGATAGGCACCAGAGCCAAAAGTAGTAGTGATTACAAAGGGACCCAATCAATTGGGTTCAAAATTCCCCTTACGTTCTCGATGGGATTGATTTTTAGGATTTTCTCTCAAGACTAGATCACCAACCTGAAATTCTCTATGTCTGAATTTCTTATTGTAGCCTCTAGACATTCTCTTCTGATATACTCTGAGATGATCATACGCTACTTGTCTGCACTCATCTAGTAGTTCAAGTTCTTGCAACCTAGACACTCTGTAGTCATCATTAGTTACTAGACCATGCATTCTGATTCTTAGTGATGGGATTTCAACCTCAATAGGTAGTACCGCTTCAGACCCATAAACTAAAGTGAAAGGTGTAGCCCCAGTGGGCATTCTAATACTTGTTCTGATACTGGTTCTGATACTAGTTCTGATACTATTTTTGATACTATTCTGATACTGGTTCTGATACTAGTTCTGATACTTGGTATACTTGATAACATCTTTTTCCATTGTAAACTCCAAAGCAAGATCATATCATGCAATCCCAATGTCTAGCAAGGTGGAGAACAAGAGGGATTAGCAAGCTAGTGGAAGAGATGGAAGACAAGAGAATGAAGGAGAATGAAGGGAAGAAATCCTCAAGGGAAAACTCCTCAAGAATACTCAAGTTAGGGAAAAATTGTCATGTAAAGCACATTTGGACAATCAATGAAAGGCCAACATAGGATAAGTCACAAAATCATAATGCAAGAGCAAGAAAGGATGCAGTCCAAAGGAGGAGACATGTCAAGAGGCTTCATAGCATCATGTTTCACTCTTTTTTTTCTCTTAGATCAAGACCAAAGGGGAAAAGGATAGCGATAGGTGAAAATGAATGGAGGAAGATAGATATAAAGGCTAAATAGGAAGGGAATGAAAGCAAGATCATCGTAAGATAGCTCACAAAATAGCCAAATGTTCGTGTATAGATCAACATTGTCAAGATCAAAGAGAGAAGATGGAATGGATGCAATATGGAGAAGAACTATGCATGACGCCTGATTGCTAGGTTTTCATCATGGTACTTATCCAAGGTGCCACAAGGGAGTGGTTTTCACCATAGGATGAATTTATTTCTCTTTACTTTTGCTACCAAGGTGCCTGTTTCCAGGTTTTCACCAAGGCACATTTTCAATTTTATTTTATTTTTCATTTCTTTTTGAATTTTTGGAAGAAGGCAAGCTTTTTAGATAGTGCTCCTTGAAAGGATAAACCATGATATGCCAGGAATCAAAATGATATGCTCAAAGATGCTAATAGGGAAAGGGAGATGGAAGAGAAAAATGGAAGATAAGGTTTTATGTAAAGCGAGTGAGGTTGGAAGATAGGAGGAATAGGCAAATGAGGAAAAATGATAGAAGGTAGAAGGATAATGCATGGAAGGATTGTGAAAGGGTAGATGCAAAGGAAGGCAAACTCAACATCAACACATACCTTGAAGGGTGGTGAGAGGATGGAGGAATCATGAATGAAGGAATACATGAAGGAATATGGCAAATGGATAGCAGAGGTTGTGGTTTAGGTGCATGGAATGGAGGAATAATTTTGGAAGAAGATGAAGTGGAAGTCTTTGGAAGCTTGAATGTTAATTTCACTTTTTGCTCAACACCAAACTCTTTCAAGAGAGACTTTGGAATCCATATAGCTATAGGCTTTTTATTTCTTTGTGGTAATTTAGAGAAAATATCTTTAATGATGGATTTTGGAACCCATACTTGTCTTGTAGTTTTTCTCTTAGATATCTCTTTTGACTTTATGCATCCATGTCGTTTAGACAAGACATGGTGATCCTTTTTTGATGGATTCTTGTATTTCTTCTTTTTCTTGTATTGAACATTCAAGTTACTTCCAAAAGACTTGGGACTTGTGGAAGAAGAAGGAGGATATGATTGGTTTAGATGGGTGGGTGGATAAAAAGGATTCAAGGGTATGCATTTATGTTGATCTTGAGGAAAGATGGGAGATGGAGGGATGTAAGGACCCAAAATGGATGGCAAATTAGGAAAGTTAGGAGGGGAAAGTGAAGGGACATAAGGACCCAAGATGGAAGGCAGATGTGAAGCCCTTTGTAGTGGTGGAAGAGGTCCCAGGATGGAAGTGGAAGATGCAAAAGGATAATCAATAAGTTCATCGGCATCTATATGACAACCAAGGACATCAGCATCTTTAGAGTGAGCATTAGGATTTTCACTAGGATCATGAACATCTTGAATATGAGCACCTTCTTTGATAGGATTTTTCAAAGCTTGCAAATACTTAGGAAGAGTAGAAAGTGGAAGCGAACATGGAGTGGTAGAATAAGAAGATGGAAGACTTTGATCTTGACAAGGATCTTTGGATAGCATAAGTGCATAATTTTTTTCTTGATTTTCAATAGGCTTAACATCGGAAGTAACAACACCATTTTTACCAACCTTAATGGAAGTATCATCTTTGGAAAGCGCAAGCGTAGTAAGGTTATTTTGATTGTCAATAAGCTCAACAATGTAAGTACTAGCTTGATCTTGCTTAGGAGAAGACTTAAGACATGGTGGAATGCATGAAAAAGGGTGTACAGGATCAAAAGAACCATGAAGTAGATAAGAGACATCGGGAAAAGGAGTGGATGACATGGAGGGTTCTTGATCTTGATCTTTCTTTATGTTCTTTTCTTCATCATTTTTAGAGTCCTCTTGACATGGAGCCACTTCTAAGGACAAGGAAGCATGTTGGGATTGTATGGATGACTTTGGAAGAGATGGTGGAGGACTAGCTGAAGTAGGGATTATAGCATATGAAGGCTTAGGCTCTTTAGGTTTATCACTATTGAAAGTATTTGTAGCCAAGTGAAGGTTAGCTTGAGTTTCTTTAAGAGGTATCCCTAGAGGATAACTATAGGGAATTGCATGAAAAGTATCAGGGCTTGTGTCAAATGAAGGTTCTCTGAAAGATTTGAAAGACTCAGAAGCTTTAGGAAATGTACGGGTATTGGAGGAAGTAGGGGATGGAAGGGAACCATCACAAGATAAAGGTCCAACATTAAAATGATCTTGCTTGAGAGTGTAATCTTTATTTTCAGCCTGAGTGTTCTTAGAGGAGAGATCCTTATAGTATTGACGTTTCAAATCAGCATGGTACATTTTATATTCCTCAATAGAAGTAGATGTATCATCTAGATATTGTCCACAAAAGCCATCAAAATCCCTTTCAAAATCAAAATCATATGGATCACCATCATGATCTATCCAATGTGTCGGCCCATTTGTAGTAAGTAGGAACACATGACAAGGAGGACTCTTAGGAATAGAGGTGTCATAGGTATCATTAGATTGTCTGTCATCATAGTCATCATAGTCTCCAAAGCTAGATGTGTCACTCTCCATGGAAGAGGTATCATAAGGGTTATCACATTGCTCAAATTCTGTCTGGAGGCATGGTGACATGTACAAGTCTTTATCAAATGGAAAAGGGCATAGAGCTTCCATGGATAACTCTTTAGGTTCCTTTTCTTTCTCAAGTTTGTTAATCTTGACTTGCATAGCGTGCATCTGTTTCATCATGGCCCTCATCAAAGTTTCTTCCTCATGTGTACTAATTCTTTGAGACATGTGTACTAATTCTCAATAGCTACTGCTCTATTCTTGACATAGTGATTTGTATGACAAATTCTGGAAATAGGTTGTAAAAGCTAAAGTATCTGGCAATTATGACAATTTTCTGACAACTTTTCAAAATTTTCCCAAATGACTTTCTGCAGACTCATACGATAGTTGGTAGGTAATGAAACGACAGTTGAAAATATCATACGACAGTTGCAAGTAGGATTTTGACTTTTGAATTTTCTGGCATAAAAACTCATATGACACTGGGTAGTTCACCATACGATAGTTGGGCAGTACTGAAATGTCATTTGATGAAAACTCATATGACTTTCTGTCCTTTTAAGATGACTTTTGACTCCAGAAAAGAATTTTACTTCAGATTTTGCAAATTTTGAGTTTTCAGATTTGGATTGTTTGCAAATTGTACTATCCAAATTTGAGGACTGTAATAGATTTGTTCATTTTTAGTAACTAGATAGATAAACAAGCATGCAAAATAACAAGCAAGTGATTTCAAGCATGTCTGAAAATAATGAACAAGGGAAAAAGAAACCTTGCACATGAACAATCAAGTGACTTATTCATTCTAATCCTCAGAAGTGCTAATTGTGTATGTTCCAAAAAGTTTTGCAATAACGCACATATTCCTAGAGAATGAAACTTTGGCTTCTCTAGGGTTTTTAGTAATGGTTTGACTCTACAACTTTTATGGTCCAAAGGAGTGAACTCCAATCCCGGCGCACCAGGGTTTTGACATATTCCAAGAATTTAATCAATCAAGAGCTGCTAGGGAGATCTGACAACCCAACAATGAACCATACCCATGGAGATTTCTTCCACAAGGACATTTATATGGTGGCTGTCACTACCATGATGAAAATGGCTATTACCGCTTGAGGTTCCATCAATGCAGTTTGCCCTATGAAGGGAGTGTCTGTTACGGTTAACCCTCTCTCAAGGTGACTCACAATAGTATACCATAAGGGGACTTGGCTCTAGATCCAAGGTTTTTGATGCCTTTTCACTTTTAACCCAAACAAAGCAAGTAGATTAATCCGACACGCTAAGACAAAGTTTTGCTTCACCAAGGTCTATGATATCAACCCCACGTGATCTATCAACCCCTCTAGGGAGAGAATGTATCGATCAATAAGAGAAGGTGCACTAACCAATTTTGATTCACCAAAGCTCATGATGTCAACCCCACGTGATCTAGCAACCTCTCCTGGGAGAGAATGTATCGATCAATAAGAGAAGATGCACTAACCAAGTTGAATATGAAATGCACTAAGTATCCTCCCTACCTACAAGGATTCTATCATCAAGAAGGATTTCACTAGGAATCCAATCTCTCAAGAATCATGAATAGTGTTCATAGGGCCTAATTACTATGTGAGCATAGATGTATGTTTCCAAAAAGCAAATCTACCAAAAGTACCCAAAAAGAAAAAAGAGGAACACTCAACGCTTAAAGTGAATATGAGATGAGTCCACAAGGTGGAACACTTAACACCTCACACAAGCTGAAAATGAGTCCCCAAGTTAGAAAACAAGTGAGTTCCTAAAAGCATAAATGGGTTGCTAAGTGGAACACTTAACGCTTCTGTCTTGTTGACCCCTCCCCTTTAATGTGGCGCTGAACTTACAACCACGGGGTGGAATGAGGGGTCAGCAGATTAGTGAGTCCAATAACCCAAGATAGCAATCAAGATCAATCACAAGTATCTAAAACTACTTAATGAATCCTTAAGGGGTCACAACCTAGTATCAATTATGCAAGTGTGTAGAAATAGACAAAAGCATGAAAAGATGCACACAAGCTAGACACATAAGAGATTTATTTTAAGTCCAAATCAAAATGTTATTAGATGAAGGAGAATACCTAGGATCCTCACAATGCGCTTAGTAAATTTTACTTGATTTTTAGCAATTCTTGTTGAGCTTTTCCATGCAAGCAAGTGATGAACTCTCCAACAAGCCAACAAGCCAACAAGATATGCAACATATATTCAACTTATGAAAACCATAGGGTTAGCTCTAAAAATTAATTATTATCAGCAATAATAACCAATAATTAACCCAAATGACAACTTATATCATTCATTGAACCATGTAAAAAATAAGTGCATACCCATCACAAAACTTTATTTATTTTTTGCTGCATTTGACCTAGTCAACAAGATCTGATTTTTTTTTTTATGATTTTGACCACAAAAATAGAAATTCAAAATAGAGACCCCTACTAAAAAATAGAGAGCTTTCCAAAAATGTAAAAATTTTAGAAAAATCTCTTCATTTGTGCCCTAGAGACCTATTTTATCAAAATAGACCAATTTTTGTAAATTGACTATTTGAACTATTATATTGCATCCAAATTTAAAACATAAAGAATAGACCCCCTTATAATTTAAAGAGCTTTCCAAAAATATAAAAATTTCTAAAAAATATGCTGATTTACGTCAAATATTAATTTTTTCCAGAATTTCAAGAAAAAATTATTAAAAATTCAAAACATCTCAAAAAATTCTAAATTTTTTAGTGTTGCTTCTTTGATATGTGACCAACCTACAAAAAAAATTTTAGAGAAAAAATCTAAGCCATTTGAGAGATAAAATTAAATCTTTGAAACTTTAGGGCTTTAGCTCCAAAAAAAATCAAAACCAACATGTAAAGGTGGGTTGCCCCATGGTGGGCACCAGAAATGGGTGTGTGAAAATTGTACCTGATCTGTAGACACAACACTTTAGTAAAACATTACAGGTTAGCTATAATCAAAATCGTACAAAATTGAAATCTAATCTAACCAAGTGATTTACTGCCTTCTAATAGGTGCGAGATTAATGTTCTCAGATTGTTATCAAGATCAGTGACCTAGACGACACCTAAATGAAGGATTTAAATGCAAAACTGATATGAAATATGAATGCAATTAATCTATTTTTTTGATATTTTCTATGCAATGATATGAAAACTTGATATGGAATCTATGCTAATATGGAAATTGATATGCTAAAATGATCTAACAATGATATGAAAAAGAATCTAAATGAATGTAAAAAAAAATAAAAAATTGATCTCACAATAGCCTTGATTCGCAATAAGCTTTGATTCTCCAAATTCCAATTCTTCAAAATAGTTGTGCAATTCGTAGACAACTTTGACAAAGTAAGCTTGCAAAATTATGAGATTCTGTGGATGATTTGAGATGAGCTGAAGCCTTAATTTATAGAAATCCAAGGCTTTGAGGATGCATGAAAAAAAGCCATAAATCACTCAAATAACTCAGGTTGATTTTTGAGTTATTTTTAAATAAAGGATATTTTAATTCACAAAAATATGCAAATCATGCAAAAATAGCTTTTTAACTCAAATTAGAAGTTTAGATCAATTTTAAAACTCAAAAATGATGTTGAGTTCCAAAAAGTCAATAACTTGCATTGATTTTCTGATTTGGAGTTTAACTGCTCTTTGATTGTGCACATGGATAATTATGAATTAATAAATAAATAAAGTGATTTATTCTCAACTTAACTGATTTTGGAAATAAAACAATTGATTTATGGGTTAATCAATCATTTTTCAAACTTTTATTCAAAAATTGACAACTTGCTTTAATTAATTAAATAAGAATTTAATCAATTAATGATAGGATTTTGGATTTATTGTCAAAATTAAATAATACAATTTAAGAATAAATAGAATTAACTTTAATTAAATAATTAAGGGGCAGAATTAAATCTAATTAATTAAATATTTAGAATATTCAATTAATCAAACTTTAGGATAAATAAGATTTATCACCAAATAATCATTAAATTAAAGATAATTATGATAATTAGGAGTATTATTAGGAATATTCCCCGATGCAGAATTTAAGATAATCAATTAGGATTCGATGATGTGCTGATGTGCCTTTGGTTAGGACTTTAATGTCGATTTTGTTTGATGTGTCAATATAGGAGGTTAATGAACCTATAGCCCATTTTTGGGGTATTACACTATTGATATTAAAATGGATGAGAACAACACTGAAAAGATGATAAAGATTGGGAAATGTTTGAATTAGGATGAACGTGATTAGTTGGTTTCCCTTTTTCTTGAATTTAAGGACATCTTTTCTTGGACATATTCAGATATGCCAGATATTGATTCTAAGATTGTTACTCATAACATTTTTTTAAAACCAAATATGAAACCTGTCAAGCAGAAAATTCGAAAGATGAATCCATGAATTGCTTTATTAGTCAAAGGTGAAATTGAAAATGTATTGGATTTTAGATTTATCCATTCTATTGATTACTTAGATTGGATTTCGAACATTATGCCTATTTCAAAAGGAGAAAATAAGATAAGGATGTGTACTGATTGTAGAGATTTAAATAAGGCATCCTTAAAAGATGATTTCCCATTACCTAACATCGATATGATTGTGGATTCAACAACGGGTCATGCCTTGTTATCTTTTATGGATGGTTTTTCTAGATATAATAAAATCTTTATCCCTCCTCAAGATCAATTTAGGACTACATTTATAACACCTTGGGGAACCTTTTGTTAGGTCATGATGCCTTTTGGATTGAAAAATGTAGGAGAAACTTATCAACAAGCTATGACTTTGATTTTTCATGATTACATTCATAAGATTCTTGAAGATTATGTGGATTATATCTTAGCAAAATCTATACAAAGAGAAGATCATGTTACTATTTTATGAAAAATATTTGAAAGGATTAGAAGTTATAACATGAGATTGAATCCTAAGAAATGTGTCTTTGGATTTGATTCCAGTAAATTATTAGGATTTATAATCTCTAAGCGAGGCATAGAAGTAGATATTGAAAATATTGAAGCTATTGTTAATATGCCTCCTCCTAAGAATATTTCTCAGTTACAAAGTTTACAAGGAAAAATACAAGCTATTTGTCGCTTTATTTATGAGTTAGCTAATCAAACTATTCCTTTTACTTCCTTTCTTAGAAAGGATACCACTTTCTCTTGGAATGATGAGTGTAAACAAGATTTTGAGAAATTTAAGGAGTATCTTGAAAATCCTCCTATCTTGCAACCTGCTAAATTTGATAAACCATTTCATTTGTATACATCAGTGACTCCAAGGTTGTGAGTGCGTTGTTAGCTCAAAATGATAATGATGGTAATGAAAGACTTATGTATTACATTAGTCAAACTTTACTTGATTATGAAACAAGATATACAGATTTGGAAAGACAATGTTTAACTATAGTGTATGCATGTCAGAAACTCGGGCATTATCTTATAAATGCTAAAGTCAATGTGATTGTTAAGTTTGATCCTTTGAAACATCTTTTCTCACAAACTGATCTCTCTAGCCATCTGGAAAAGTGGGTGATGTTACTTACAGAATTTGATCTTAATTTCATTTCTCAAAAGTCTATTAAGGGATAGGCTTTAACAAATTATTTAGCTGAAGCTCATTGTCCTCATTCAAATAGATCTTCTACTTCAATGGAATTCCCAGATGACAATATTCTAGCTATTCAACAGGATGATATTTGGGAATGATATTTTGATGGGTCTAAATGTAAGACATGCTCTGGAGTTGGTATTATTCTGATTCCCCCTATGAAAAAACCCATCCCTTTATCATACAAATTAACCTTTCCTTGTACTAATAACAATGTGGAGTATGAAGCTCTAATAGCTAGCCTACGAGAAGATTCATCCCTTAATATCAAACACTTGCAAATATATGGAGGTTCACAACTTATTGTAGAGAAAGTTAAAGGAGGATATCAGACTAAGAATGATAAAATGACACAATATAGAGATTTAGCTCTTGATGTGCTTTCACAATTTTCTTGTTATACGATTCAAACTTTACTTAGGAAAGATAACCAACATGCGGACGCCATGGCAAGAACAACTTCCTTGGTTTATCTTGAGAATAATGCTGAAAACTTTCAATTTACTATAAAAACTCTAAAAAGTCCTACAATTTCTAAAAAGATTACCTCTGATTTTTGCAATTTGCATTCGGATGAATGGTATTCACATATTTTTCATTTTTTGAAATATGGTACTTTTCCTGAATTAGCAACAAGGAACACGTGTAATCATATTAGGAAGTTTGCAGTGCATTACATTATTCTAGGAGATATGCTTTACAAACATTCTTATGAAGGATTATTATTAAGATGTCTCAATAGAACTAAAATCCCAGTAGCTTTGGCAGAAGCTCATTCTAGTTCTTGTGGGGGACATTTTGGTGGAAAATCCCTGGTTAATAAATTGCTTAGAATGGGATATTATTGGCAAACAATGGAACAAGATTCTTTCATGTTTGTTATGAAATGTCCTCAATGTCAACAACATAGTAATTTGATTCATGCTCTTTCTCATGAGCTTCGTAATCAAGTTTCTCCATGGCCTTTTAGTATTTGGGGTTTTGACCTTATTGGAAAAATCTCACCAGCTTCTTCTCAAGGACATACTTACATTTTGACTACTACAGATTACTTCACGAAGTGGGTTGAAGCTATCCCTCTTCATTCAACAACTGTAGATGTTATTTGTAATTTCATCCTTAATAATATTATAACAAGATGTGGTATTCCTTCGACAATAGTTTCAAATAATGACACCTCTTATAAAAAAAGAAGTCACAGAATTCTTGGAGAAATATCGAATTCAACACATATTTTCAAATCCTTATTATCCTCAATCTAATGGATAAGATGAAGCATCAAATAAAATAATTGAACAAATTTTGAGAAAAATAGTTAGTAAGCATGTGAAATATTGGCATACTCAACTAACTTATGCTTTATGGGCTTATAGGACTAGTGTTCATACTACCACAGGTACTTCTCCTTATAGTCTTGTCTATGGTATTGATGCTATTATGCCTTTAGAATTGGAAATACCTTCTTTACGTGTTTCATTTCATGGGATAATTGACAAGGATACTTTTCATGAACAATGCTTACAAGAATTAGAAATGTTGGATGAACAACAAATACATGCATTTGAACATATAAAAGCTCATCATAAATCTCTTCAGACACAATATAATCATAAGGTAATTAAATGCACATTTTTGGTTGGTGATTTAGTCCTCTATGAGAATGAACAAAATGTGAATGTTTTACTAGGTGAAAAAGGAAAGTTTAGCCCTAATTGGCTTGGACCTTTTGTTGTTATTGAAGACTTTGGTTTAGGTGCTTATAAAATCACTGACATGGATGGTGTTTCTTTTAAGGAACCCATTAATATTATGCATCTCAAACATTATTATCCTTAATTCTTTCTTTCTTTGTGCATTTATGTATTCCTTATAAAGTTTGTTTTATAGGTTATGTAGTTCTACCAAAATTACATAGTGAATATATTTATGCACCTTCTTTCTTTCTATTAAGTTTTATATTGATGAAAGCATAGTAATCAAACATAGAACTAATGAGTAGAGAAAGTTTTCATTCATCAAAATTTTTTCAAGTTCTGATACATATGTGGCCAATGGCCCTATTTATCATTATGTCTATCACTATGCTCTAATAGCCAATGGCTCCTGGATCTCTCTGCACTATGGTAGGAAGATCAAGATTTGTGTGTCCGTGTGTGGCTCCTCAATATGCTCATACCCTATGGATGCTCTCAGGCACTCTGTAACTCAGATATTAGCTTCTCCTCCCTTTCTCTACATAGCCTCATCTCTCGTTGGACACATGTAAAGATATCGACATGCCTGTTGGGATCTCTATATCCTAGAGAGGATTCTTCCTTGCTCGCTAGTAGTTAGTAGGATATACATGTATCCTTGAGAATCTTGGATACAAAGCTCCTCCACTCTGCTACACTAGCTAGAGAATGAAAATTACATTTATCAGTCTAGTGTCTTTTTATCTCAAATCAAGTTTCCTATTTAATCAAATTTCACATTTCATACCTGGGTCTCCCTCCTAGACATCACTAAAGTGTCTAGATGGTGGGGGCATGGAGTGACTACTCTCTCCACACTCACCATATCTAGGCCTTGGTGGTGGTGTCTATGTGTGGGGCCATGGAGGCCGTTGTGATCTTAGTGGTGATACATGAATAATGTGTACATCTGCACCAATATCACTACTTGGGAGCATCTCATATGCTCTCTCCTCTACTCTCTCTGCTCTCTCCTCCTCCATGGGATCTTCCTTAAAGATGTGCTCCTCCTCATCTCTAACATCCTCATCCTCTTCTATTGTACCACTATCTCGGTGTGTCCTCTTTGAAATACTTGGATCACCTATAGGATAGTCCTCAAGGAAGATGGGGCGAGTCCCCTCTAGACTCCAATACCTAATGTAATCTTAGCTCATGCCTGAATAGGTCACATCTAATGGTACCTCTCTATCCTCTGTCTCAACTACATCACTATCCTCTATGTCTACTATTGATGGTCAACATATAGCATCAGGTCTCTGATAATACCTTGTCAGATGTGCATAGTGAGGTACTTCTCTAGGGACTCCCTATAATAGGTTGAACTACCTCATCACCCAATCATAATAGTATGACATCACTATATGATTCTGATGACCCTCTAGCAGCTTTTGCCGCTGTGAATATCTCATCTAGAATCATGTATCAAGCCACTCTATCATCTGGCAGTAGGGTCTCCATATCACATCTATACTAGAAATGTGGTCTAAACATACCCTCCAATAGAGGATATCTCCAAACTGCTAGGCATCTCTCAAAGGATACACAAAGAATCTCGGTGTGCTCACATATACCATCACTAGAACTCCCTATGGATGTGTACATGTGTAAAGCTCAAACAGCCAAATCTGCAAGAGTGTACATATTGAAAGACTCTCTCTCTAATATCTCACTAGCTGACCTAGCTCATGGTATAGTTGGGCTAACATGTTGTGACTCCATCAAAACATGGTCCTCTCCCTCTCCATCCTCTGTATAAGATGTGTAAGAGGTGTAGAAAATATGGTACCCTTTGCATTTAGTAACACAACCAAGGATACTATGCAGAGCATCACCCTCCATACTAAAGGTGTAGGGCCTAACAGTATGGATGACAATAGGACCTGATCTGATCGGATCCACATCTATGGAACCCATCCTATGCAATACTCCTTGTCTACATTGATATCCTCAGAAGCTCACTGTGCTCTAGGTTCGATAGTCTCACCTCAGACTGGAAGCTTCAAGATCCTGTATACATCCTCCAGTGTCATTGTAATCTCTCTAGGGGGAAGATGGAAGGAGCATGTATCCTCATCCCACCTCTTAATCAGAGTCAATAGCATGGCTTGGTGTAGTCTGATTTATGGTTGAACTGATACCCAGTATAGTCCCAAATCTCTCAGTAACTGCATCTCATCATCATCAAGCTTAGATAGTCTCTCTCTAACCATGAATAGAAACTCTCCAAAGGGATGCTCTTAGAGATGAACCAAGTCCTACCAACACAAATAGACATCATATTAGTAATCTACATCATCAAATCTGCAAATCTAACATGAAAAGGTCAAGGTCAACCACATCCCAAAATAGGTGAAGACCTTCCAGCCAATGTCAACCTTCTTGGGTCAAGGTCAACAAAGTTAGGTTAGGGTCGACCTTGCCTACAAAAAAACAAGAATTTGGAAAATACAAGATAAAATGATAGCAAACACACCTTAGGAAGTTATGGTCTGGTAGCCAGGCCATGTCTCAGAAGCTCCATGCACATCACTCAAATTTATTCTCTCCTCAGCATCTTGCTTCCTCTTTTTGAATCTACAAATGGTAAGAATGAGTATCTCTTCCTTTTCCTTATTTATAGTTCAAATTAGGGTTTTATTATGGTTTCTTTTAGAGTTTTCTCATGGTAAACTCGGATTTCCCTTCTTATGCATTTAGATAGACATTCACTCTTTTCATCATAACTTGAGTTTGGTAACTCTGTTTTCAATGCTGTCAGTGGTGTTGGAATCATGATTTAGCTACCTAACTCCTTGAACTAGTTTAGGAGGTTATGAATCCTTATAATTGGTTTAGGAAAGGACTTTTCAACAAAGTACATATCTAATGCATAGAGTTTTCCTTATCACCGGGTTTCACCTTTCAGAAGTAGCAAGTCGAAATAGGGGGGGCATCAGGGGCTTTATAAACTTCTAAAATTTTCATATAGTAAGATCTAGGTGATTTATAAATTTTTATTAACCTTGTGTGTTGTAGTTTGTAATAGTTTTCTGCAAGATTTCTACATTGCAGACTTGGCTATATCCTTTTTATTTACTATGATGTTTTCTTACTTTAGCTTGCATATTCACGTAGTGTCATATCTAAGCTAAAGTGGGGGCTAAATGTATCATATTAAAATGGAAGAACCTCCATCTTGATAGGTTTAGCACCCTCTTTTTATGCATTTATCATGATAGATTTTTATTTAGGATGCATTTTGCACTTATTTCCTTCATTCTAGGTGAAATTAGGGTTAGGATCCCTAGGATTCTCCTTAATTTCCATTCTTTGTGACTCTATTTTCTAGGTAGGACTTATAAATAGGTCCTCCTAGCCTTCATCATGTTCATCATAGGATTTTGTGCCTCTCCCTAGCACTCTACCATGTTTTGGTATCATTTCTAGGTCTCCAAGCAGGATCTGGACCCCTGGGTCAAGGATGAGGTCATCCCTGACCTAGGTCAGCATCTAGGTCATCTTTGACCTATATTAGAGACAAGGTCATCTTTGAACTCCTTTTGGATTTGGTTCCCCTTTTCAAATTTGGTCCCAGAGGGCTCTGAAATCAATGTCAGGCCTTCAAATCCAAGTGTGAAAAGGTTTCAATTTAAAATTCATTTATTTATTTTCCCTCCTTAGTTGGTTATTGTGATTGGATCATAATTAGAGGTCAAATTTGAATCATGGGTCCTCACATTACTCTAGGATCTTCTCCTTGAAACCTTTATATAAAGACTCTCATTTGCCTTCATTTTCACCTAAGAGACACACAAGCAATTAAAGCTAGCTCAAGCAAAGTCAAGTGGAGACATAATTGATGCAATCAAGAAATCAATGGTGAAATGAAGAGGCAAGATTGCAAGATGATGATATATAAGATCAAGCCATTGTTGATATTAAGCATTTTTGTGAACACACCATTGTGAACACCTATTTGGAGCAAGAGAGATCCTTTCTTCCTTGATCCACCATTATCAATATTCAAGCATTCAAAGATACAATCATGGGGTATAAATTATGGATTATGAGTTTGGTAGGAGTACTTTAGCCTTGGGGGCTTGGTATGCTTTCTTATCTTATTCAAATCTATACATTTCTTTCTTATACATATTCATGCTAGGGTTTTAATCTAGAGGATTAGATCTTGGAATTACACTTTCAATACACACACACACACATTCTATTACATTCAGCTATTCATGGAGGTGGAGATCACCAAAATGTGGGTTTGACTAAGGCAAAACCCTCTATAGACACTCCAAAACACCATTTTCACATATATACAGTCATTGTTTCAAGAATTGAAGTGCAGATCTGAATACCCTTTTCGAAAAACTTCCAAGATTCACAAATAGAATTTCTGTTAGAGATGTTTTGGGTCAAGGATGACCTTCAATAGGGAGTTAGACATTGCCCCGCTATCTGGGTCAAAGACGACCTGCTTCCAGAAAGATAAATTTTTTTGGGGTTTTCTCTGTTACAGTTTTCTGGTCCTAGATTTGGTTGCAGAATCTTCCAAGACTATGCACAAGCTTCAAAAAATAGGTATTTCCAAATCTATTCCATTATGAGTTATGTATCTTATCTTATTTGATTTCAAGCATTTCCAGATTTACATTAATTACTTAATTCCAATTCAAAACAAACAAATGAATACTAGGTGAATGATAGATGCATTGTTACAACTATCCATTTTCCAACGTATTCAAGTACAAACACAAGAGAATGCACAGGGAAAGTCTATCAGATAATTATAAAATTAAAAGGATGGAGATCACAACAATGTAAACTACCTTGCACTTGTGGACATGACCTTAGATGACCAAACTAGGTTTGTATTCAATACGATTAGAATATGGATAAGAATTTTACTAGAGCCCATAATCAAATAGACAAGCCAATCAAACTCGAATTCTATACACAAGCATAGGGGGATTAAAAACCTAGTTACATGGATCGAACTATGCAAAATAATGCATCATTTATAATAATATTCTCTTGAAATTTGCACAAAACTAAATGAGAAAATATTCCAACAATGCATTTTTCACCATTACATCCACTTTTAGGTGCATGTGTATTTGAAACTATGAACCATGCATTTCTAAGTATGTAACATTCTCAAACATGAATAAATTAATTTCTATAGATAGGAAAACCTACAATAAACCAATGGTGGAGATTATATTTCCATATTTCTCCCATGAACTCTACAAAGATAAAAGATATTTTGTAATACACAAAATTACAAACCCTTTGCCCTCTGACCCTTCGATGATATCCAATTTAACATAAGAATAATCATGGTCATGTGATAAATGAATAGAAGATGATAAAAATGCAAGTACATATTATCATTTATGGCTTGAAATATAAAAATCATAGCTAAGACAGTACATAATAAAAATTCTAGCAATGGACTAGATGTAGAAGCAAAGATAGGATCATTACTCCTAGCATTATAATGGCGGTATGGTCTTAATGGCCAACATTTTTGTGAAATTATAAAATGTTTCCTTGTGTGGTATTCATGAGCATGAGAAACCATAGGTAGGATATATAAGATGGATTTGATCAAGATAATATCAATGGAACTACATGTGGGAAAAAATACTTATGAAAGTAAAATAAATAGCCCAATGTGGCATCCTTAAGCATGGGTACAAATAAAATATGCTAAATAGGATCAATAACATGAATATTTTTAGTGAGTACAATCCTCAAATATAGAAATTATGGTCATGGGGTAAGTAATATATACATATATGATCAAGTATGATAATAGATCTCAACATGATAAGGGGGAAAGGATAATGTCCACCAACATAAGATCTCAAGTGTGATAATAAATATGGTCATGGAAGTATTATATGTAAGATAATGGTGATGTAATAGAATAAGATCAATATTAGTGTAGTTCTTCTCCCATTTGATTTCTACATGACATCCCAATGGATGTGGTTTTAGCTCTATGTATGCTTCTATGTAGTTGGATGAGATATTTGGTGATGCCTTTCTTTGGCTTTGGTTGCTTTTTGTTGCTCCTATGTGATTGGATGAGCTAATAATATTCTTTGATGGCTATATATGTTTTTGTTAAGTGATCATGTTGAACTCGTGTGATGTTTGTACATTTAGGGTGATCTGATTTATGTTGTTGCATTGGTAAGTAATTCATACCTTATGCATGGTTATGAGAACCATTGTGTTGCAACTGTTTGTGTACTTGATTTGTGATACTAGATCTTCTAAGGCATTTATTTTGAGTTGTGGGAACTCATTGTATTCTTGGTGTATGGATCTAAGCTTGGCTCTTATGTGATTTGGTGATTGTTCCTTGGTTAAGAATTTATATTGGTCTTGTGAGATGCATCTAGACCAGTTTGTTCTTGTGTTCATTCTCAAATTACTAATGCAGTCATGATCGTATTTGGTTTATGAGATGTTGTGGATTATGTGGCTTATGATGTGAGTTGTGATTCTATTGAGGATTTTCTAGTGGCTATTGTATTTTGATTGTATCATGATGTTATTACATGAGTACCCATGAGATAAGGTCTGGTGGTTGCACTATGTGATGCATTTGATTATCACACTTTATTTTGATTACTACACTATTTCTAATTTATATGTTATATTATGTTGTTATAGGTATTTTGATCATATATGTATGATGATGCCTTATGATGATTATCATGAATATCTAATTTGGGTGCCTTATATGCAGTTGGATATTTTAGTTATTTACTTACACTAATTATGCTCATATGTCATAAAATGATTTATTTAAATGTAATGTTAATTTAAATGAGATAATGTTCAATGCTATGTTCGCACAATTACTATGCATTTTTTCCTTTGTGATTGTAAAAAGAAAGATGAAGTTGTAGTTACTCATTCATGAGGTCCACACGATGGTGTTGTTATCCTTCCTATTTGATATCATAAATGTTAGGCACTTTAGCTATTTGTATTTGAGCATCTACACATAATGCTTTCTTATTTCAGTGAATAGATAGTAGACACATTCTGCCTAATTTGCAAGAATTGGGTGTCTATATCCTTGGTAATGGAAAAAGAGATAGTAACTTTGGCCTTTCATTATTGAGCCACTATCATTCTTGTATGAATGTTGTACCCATGATTATTATATTATCCCTCTGGTGAGTGTTGGTAAATCTAGATTTCATAGTGCATTTGTGAAAAATCAGTGATATGTTTATGCATTGAGAAGTTCTCGCAGCTATCGTGGATGATTTAATTAAAATGTTAATTTAATGTATTTTGGTGAATTTTATTTTTATTTTTATTTTCCAGTGATTTTGTCATAGTCCTATTCCATTTAATTGGAATTTCTTAAATTAATCCAAGTTGAGTTTGGGTTAATTTTGGGGGGTTTTAATTTCATTGATTTAAGTGGCTTTATTTTAGCCTTTTTGGTTTTAAGTGAAAAGTAACTTATAATGAAGAATTAGACATCATTTTTAGTCACTTTGTTTTTTGGCAAGAAAAATTACTAATCCCTCTTGTGAGCATTGTGGATATTTTCTTGTTGGGTGAATTCTACTTGGCAGAATCATGCAACTAGCAGCTTGTTGGAATCGTGTTGCAATTTCTATGCTTTCCATTGAAGCTCAATTAATTTTCTTGTTGTGTCCAATTTCTCCTCTCCATTTTGGTGTTTTTCTCCATGCGAGAGGTAGGGCTTCTTGGATCTTCCTTTTCACTTTTTTTTTCGAAGAGTTCTTAATTGCTATTACTTCGTGGATTGAGAACTAGTGTTCCCTCACAATTTTATTGTTTTTCATTGCTTGGTCAGGTGTATGCATATTTTATATTTGAGAATGCAATTTTTTATGCCATTATGCTACTTTTTTTCCATGCGAGTCCAGAATGAGAATTTTATTTGAAAAGTGTGATGTTGGAAATATGGGAACCAATGAGTTTTCTTATTTTTTCTTTTTTAAAATTTTTATTTTTCATCTTTTTCTTCACCACATCATTTTGTGTGTCATCCACAACCTTCCAGTCACCATGTTTAGCATGATCCAACTATTGAAATTAGTAGTTTCTACTACAATAAGTTAGGATCAAAGAATCATAATGGTCATAGGATATTCCAAGTATTTTTATATCTTGATCTAAAAAATGCCCTTTCAACACTAAATTGCTGATTTTTGTATCTTGACAAAATTTGTCGAAACTTGGGTTTTAAGTGGTTTTTGTGATTTGTGAGCTTCCTCGTGTTTCTGCAAGATGTGTAATGGATTTCCTTAAAATATGAACTCTTGGCATAGTGGCCAATTGAGTAGAATGACATTTGGGTCTATTGTTTATTTTTCTTAGATTTGGTGCTTTGAGTGTTTGGGAATGTTTCTTATCTAAGTACATGATCAGTTCATGTGGCTTGATGTGTCATGCCCAAAAATTAGGGCAAAATACACACAACATTCTTTTTAAAGCACATATGATCAACAAGGCTACACACTAAGGAACACTCAACACAAAATGAAACACAAGAACCAACACAAGTTAACTCACATGAGGTATCATGGCATGCATTGGCTTGCCAACATCCCTTGTTCACGCAACTGCATTAGTCTATATGAAACCCTAACTAGGTCTCTAAGAAACCCTAACTGGGTTTAAAACAAAAGTTAATAAAAGGGATAAACCATGGTGAAAGATCAAACTTAGAGAATATTGAAAATTTTAAGGTCGGGTCAACACTCCCGGAAAGGTTCAATTCAAAATGGAGAATAATTCAATTGTAGTTGTAACACTAATGGTTCCTAATGGGAACCAAGTTACCAACTAGGATCAAAACTCAAAACATCGATACATAAATAAAATATTTAAATAAGAACAAGATAATAACCCTAAGTGAAAAATAAGGATTATAAATTATTACTTATTAAAATATAATAATATTCAAATATTTTAAATTAAAATATTATAATTTTACTTAAGATATAAAGTTAACAAGGTTTATTAATTAATCCCAATTAAATAATTTAAGGGCATTAAACTAGCCATATAGAACATTTATATAAAATTTAACATTAATGCTAAGGGAGAAATATTTATCCAAGTCCCATCTTGGACATTAAATAATCTCCCCCAAATAACCCATTAATTGTTAAAATAATATAAACAAATTAAATATTAAATTTTACCACCAACGTTACATTAAAATAATAATAATGTTCAATTAGAAATAAATATTAAATTTTAAATCTAAAAAATATCAAATCTCAAGAAAACACTAAATTGATGAAATAGGATCATAAAAATATTCTTATGCAAAACCTAGGGTTATAATGTTATTACCTATTTTAAAGTTATAATGTTAATAATAATAAATTTAAAATATTATATTTTAATCCCAAAACATAATGTTATCAAAGTTAATTAATTAATTTAAATTAAATATTTAAAAGATTACAATAGCCATAATAAAGCTTTTAATATTAAATTTATCATTTAGGCTAAGGGAAAGTTATTTATCTAAGTCACATCCTAAGACATTAAATAATTTCCCATAGAATAACCCATTAATAAATTAAAATATTATTAGTAAATTAAATATTAAATTTAACCACCAACATTTTAATAAAAATAAAAATAAAAATAATATTCAATTAGAAATAGACACTAATTTTTAAATTCAAAAAATAACAAATTCCAAGAATAGTATTAAAAAGAATAAGGGTCCATTTATTAATATCTCAACATTATCTAATTTAAATTAAATTAAAAATGGCATCCAAAAGCAAAATATTAGAATCCCACTAAATAATAAAAGAATCTTTTCAGAATCTCAATGAAAATAAAAATAATAAATAAATCAAAATTCAAATTAAAGTGATTGTCAAAAGTCAACTGACATTAAATTAAAATAAGATAGGGATTAAAATCCAAATAGAATCTTACTAAATAATAAAAATGAATCTTTTTAAAATCTCAATGATTAATAAAGTAATATTAAAACAAAATTTAAAATAAAGTGACAGTGAAAAGTCAACAATCATTAAATTATAATGAAAAAGAGATTAAAATTTAGACAAAATTTAATGATAACATAATTAAAATTTAAAATTTAAAATGACTTCAAAAAGCCAACCCTAACCCTAATTTGAAATTAAGGTTAGGCTAAGAATAAAACATCTACCAAAACCCTAATCTCTCATTTGGTTATTGTAGGTTTGACAAAGAGCAAGAAGGAGATGAAGATTTTCAAGTTTTGTATACACATAAGTATACATGTGTGTATATACACATGGATGGTGTGTATATACATACATATATATATATTTATGTATATATACTCTTCCAAAATCGACAAGAGGAAGATAGAGAATAACTAAGTCTATTTTTTTTTAAACATCAACATAACAATGTATTCTAATATGGTATATACATTTATGTATATATAAATATATATACATAGGTGTATATACAAGACATTTTTTTAAAAACTAACATGATATCAAAATAAAATCTATTCTTACATAGGTAATTAGAAAAACAAATCTACATTAACTTTTCATTTTCAACTAAATACTTGAAGTAAATTTTGACTACATAGGGAAGAGATTAACAATCATAAGAAAATCAAACTTTTTCTTGCATATGGGAAAACAAACCAGCAAGCTATCTTTTTGCATTCAAGGCATAAGGAATCATCTTTTTTACATTTTTTTCTTTATAAATACATAGAAAATTATGGAGAAAATTTCACATACAAATAAAATTTTTTACAAGAATTTTACATGCTTTTAGGCATTTACATGGCCTTTTTCACTACTGTTTTACACATGGCTCTTTTAGCCATTTTTATAACATAAAAATCTACAAGTAATAATGAAAAAATCTTCTTTCTTTCAACAAAACTAGCAACTCCTTCAAATAAAAATCTGCAAAAGAAAACCACTTTGACCATGGAGGCTCACCTCCCAACCTAGGCTATTACATGGCCACCCCCGAACTTGGGGAAAAAAATATGGATGAGGGTTACATACATGCTTCAACACACTTACACATAAAAACTAGCAAGCACAAAGATACATAAAATTCCTATCCCAAGGATATTCACACAACGGGTCATCTTGGACCCATAATTAATTTCCCCTTATTGAATCCATGGTCAATTTCCTGCACACTAGATAAAATATCAGTAGCTCATGAAAAAATAAAATGACATATACATATAAAATACATCATAATTAATCACACTCAAAACATCATATAATCCAAATGCATCCACACTTAATCACAAGATAATCACATAATTTTTAATAATACATTTCTTAGTTTCAAAGCAAGTTAATCCAAGAACACAATGATATATCAATTAATCTAACATATTAACCAAGATCATTTCACATAGACTTTTCTTGCATAAGCATAAAATTAAAGCATAATATTCTAAATTAAATAATTTATCAATTACCTTAACATCAAGACCTAAAAATCAAATCATAGAAATATTTCCTAAACCATTTACAAGCAACATTTCAATTGATTCTCTTTTCTCACATTAATATAACATCAAAGCATACCATGCAAAATATCTTACTCAACATCATGACCTAATGATCACTTATCTATTAATACATGTCTCAACATAGCATAGATTCAAATGGTCATTTACGTAAGCATTCATATCCAATAAAAATATTTCAATATTCAGAAGGGGTACATTCTACCTACTCAATTCTTGACACCACACACCTATCCTACTGCATTTCTTCTAGAAAATTACATACATTCGGAAAACAATCTTTAACTACATTAGAATATATATAAATTTCATTTTTATTTTATTATTTTATTTGCCTTGTTCTAATTCAATTTCCACAAAACATGCACTCAATAGTATTATCATATATACCAGTTAAATTCAATTAATCCTATATCCAACATAGGCCATCCTAGAATTATTGACATGAGTACATAAGTAACAATAAAAAGAGTACATCACAAATGGCGGTCAAGTCTCTATCCATCAGGACACAAATCCATATGTAACAACATAACTTTGTAATTATTGAGTCTGTCATGCCCCTGACAGTCCCAGGCTTCATTTTTTGAATTCTATGTTTTGGTTTGGTTTTCTGGATTGTTAGTATTGCTTGATCTGGAACTTATTTCTGTTTAATTTTATGAGGTTGATCTCTAGCATCATCTATTTAAACATTGCTGAGTAATCAGATTTTATTATAATCTGGATCTCAGAATAAGAATGCTTAATTATCATTTCTCATCAATTAGGAAGACTATTTGATTGTATTTTGAATTTTCCAATATCAGTGAAAATCGGTTGTTTCAGAAAGTTATTTGTCAAAATAAAATTTGGCTCAAAACAACATTGGTTTTCAGTTTAATAATAGTGATGGATTTATTTTGAAGATATCATTGTTTATTATCTTTGATATTAAAAAAATTTATCACTCTATTTATTTGAAATCTAAGTTATAATTGTAATTAGTTAGACAAGATTATTTGTCTCATAAATGTTATTTCTTTATTAAAACTTTAATCTGATAAGATTAAGTTGATAGTAGAATATATATATATATATATATATATATATATATATATATATATATATACACATGTATACGTAATACATATATATATATAAATATAAGCATATAATAGATTGAGTCAATTGTTTATATTGTAATAAATTTATTTTGTTTTAATTAAATTAAAAGTTAGTAAAGCCTAACTATTTGTTAGATGGTTAGTATTCGAAGAAATTTCTAAGTGATAGTAGCTCGTAGGCTATTAGTAATGTTATTAAGCTAACCTAGACTCTTCTAAAATGATCTCAAAGTTTTCTAACCTATGTCTAAACACTTATTCATGACTCAGTTTACGTGGCATTGTTGGCATGTGAAACTGCGAATTTAGTGGGCATTTACTGTTAGCAGATGCTTTGAATTTTGAGCTGGTACTCCACTTGACGTTTGGCATGAGACGTAGTACTTTCTTAGTTGGGGATAAGCTTTACTTTATGAGCTAAGTCTTGTCATTCATTCTGTTTGTGAAAACTGCCTTTCGCTCTAGTCTGGACTAGCAGTTGCAAGAAAAACCTAACTGTTACCAGTTTTGGCTATGAGTATTTGGTTGATCAGTTGGTCATGGAGGAGTTTACTAGTTCTCTTCTATTTATTAAAATGGTTGCATTACCTTTGAACTCCCATGACAAATTCTCACTCTACTTTCATAGTTATTTGGAAGGTAATCAGATACATAAATATTGACTTAATAAGTTTTACAAACAGAATCAAATTCTGTAATTCAATAGAGTATTCAAACATACTCTTCTTTTAAACACATTTATTTTAAAAGTACAAAGTAATTATCATCTGCTCCTAGCCAGCTTCAATGCTGTTCTGATAACTAAGAATCAAGTTACAATCATTTTCCAAGAGTTTAACAGCAGTACTCAATCTTCCAAGTTCAATGTCTTATCCATCTAAAAACCTAAAAATAAAGATAAACACAACACAAATGCAAACAAGGCTTAGTCACAATGACTAAGCTGATGAAAACCTCCAGAGATCTGCATTACAAGATTAGAAACAAGAATAATAACCATGCAATTTAATAACAGACATTACTGAAAATAAACAGCATTATTCCATTCTTTTATACAGAAATCGGCAAATACAATATTTCTTTTCTAATAGAAATAAACTCGCAAAGAAAATGACAAAGTGATGATCAAATAGCTCATGGGTGTCTACATAAGAATCTATGCCATATAACCATAAGGAAACCTTGTAGTAATTCATTATGCCAGGTGAAACCATAATATTTTATCTTTTAAAATGAAACCCATAGCCCATGAATTTTAATATTAATACTTAGTTAAATAACTGACAGAAATTCTTTCCCAAAATGATCTAGACTAGTATCAGCCGCAACTGACAGAAATTCTATCACCACAAGGTACTAGACTAGTGTCAGCCACCCAATCTAAGGATCACACTTGCATTATCTCAAAACACATGATCTAGCAATATTAACTGAAATGAAATAATCTACATTATCCAATTTCAACTAATAATGCTATTTCTATTGCATCAATACTTTAATTGAATCAACAATCAAAAATTTCCAAATAGATCAAAATTTCCAAATTAACACATCATCCATAATAGAGCATTTTATCCATCAACAAAAGAATAAATTTACAATGTTTCCCCACTACTGTACTATTTAAATAACAACATTTCTTATATTGAAAGAGTAGTGCATAGCAAATAATTTCGCATTGAAATCTTATCTATAATGCATTAGAGCAAGGTAATCAAATCAAATGTTCACTAAATCATTATAGTAACCTGCTTGAACTTAATATAATTAAATATAAATAAATTTTCTTCACAACAGATATAAATAAATTTTCTTTACATCCTGTACTATCATTTATAAGTTCTTATCAATATATATACATATCGGCGTCTGCATATGTATATACCACAGCTTGTGCATACATATACATACTCCTGTATATATATATATATATATATATATATATATATATATATATATATATATATATATATATATATATATATATATATATATATATATATATATATATATATATATATATATATATATATATATATATATATATATATATATATATATATATATATATATATATATATATATATATATATATTTATACGGACTTGTAATTGATATTACGGAACAGAAAACAAATTAACTATGTTTCATTTCTATTTATAAAAAATAGTAATTCAGAATAAAATTCTAATTTCTACATTGTAAATCACCATTTACAAAACTCAAGCCCGTGTGTACATCATTGGACACCATAATATTTATCACAGTTAATAGGATACAAACTATTTTATAATACTATTGTAATTTTTATTTTTTAACAAACTGCAAAAGAAATATAATAGTCAGCTACATTATTAACCATTGTCGACCTTCATATTGACTGATAAAAAAAAACTATTTAACATTGCCCTAAGTCCCTTTTAATTTCTGTCGACAATACATGGATTTTTCACAATTTTAATCATTTCTATTTTACTGTCGTATAACATCTTTGGTGACAAAAAGCACTACAACCCAGTCGATATTGGACACAAATGAACAAATTTAGAAAAAAATGAATTCAAAATTAATCATCTATATTTCAACCTGCTGTTGATAACAATAAAATTAACAACAATAGACTGATTTAAACAAACCAAAATACTCATAACTATACACCCATAAAATCGACCACATCAAATACCCCTCGGTGATACAAGACATCCTATGACTTAATAATTGGAAATTCCCCTTAAGACAGTCAACTTGCCCAAAGTATATTAAACCATTTATAGTAACCACTGTCCTAAGACAGACTCTAGTTCCTATTGACATTTACGTAATAATGTCAGCACAAAAGATAACCCTTATAAACTAAGTATAACTTAAGCCATGACAGTCAACATATTTTAATAAAGAACAAATCAATAATTAAGTGCTTGATTCAAATCGACCCTTTGACCTACAAAAAGAAAAAAAAAAAAGTCCAAATACTAGATCCAATACTCAAAATTTCCCTACGAAGATCCGGAGTAACATGGAGACAATGGTACAGGGTTATGAAATTTTTTTTAAAAAAAAAACACAACCACCACAGCCTGTGACAATAACCCAATAGCCAACAGACATCTTCCTAATATGCAAAGTCAAAGGAGAGCACAAGACCAAGACAATGTATAATCCTTTGCAAGTATAACAAAACACAAAAAGAAACTTTAAACCCACGAATTCTCTTCTTTTCCCAAATTATTCATGATTTCATTTCTCAAACACAAAAGAACACACCATGACACTGGAAGTGGCTATGTTTATAAACCATTTATAAATAATAGGAATACCAACACTTTTAGATCTATTATCATTTTAGACAAGTTGAACTAATATAATATCTACTGTGAACATTTAACTCATTCTCAAGAAATGCAGATAAAATTGCATGCAGAACCAGAAAGAAAATGAGAGATAAAGTTAGAAAATGCCCCTACTTGGAAATAGTGTGGGGGTATTCAAACTTGAAGCTTTATAATGCTTGTTCCCTACTTGGTGAGCTTCTCCAAACTATTTATGAGCTTAGCAACAGAGACCAACCACTAAACCTCTGACCCAAAATACCATGTAATGGAGCCAACAACGTAAATACAGAAATGATGGCAAATGATACAGAGAACCTTCCAAATAACTATGAAAGTAGAGCGAGAATTTTTCATGGGAGTTCAAAGGTAATGCAACCATTTTAATAAATAGAAGAGAACCAGTAAACTCCTCCATGACCAATTGATCAACCAAATACTCATAGCCAAAACTGGTAACAGTTAGGTTTTTCTTGCAACTGCTAGTCCTGACTAGAGTGATAGGCAATTTTCACAAACAGAATGAATGACAAGACTTAGCTCATAAAGTTGAGCTTATCCCCAACTGAGAAAGTACTATGTCTCATGCCAAATGTCAAGTGGAGTACTAGCTCAAAATTCAAAGCACCTGCTAACAGTAAATGCCCACTAAATTCACAGTTTCACATGCCAACAATGTCGCGTAAACTGAGTCATGAATAAGTTTTTAGACATAGGTTAGAAAACTTAGGGATCATTTTAGAAGAGTTTAGGTTAGCTTAATAACATTACTAATAGCTTACGAGCTACTATCACTTAGAAATTTCTTCGAATACTAACCATCTAACAAATAGTTAGGCTTTACTAACTTTTAATATAATTAAAACAAAATAAATTTATTACAATATAAACAATTGACTCAATCTATTATATGCTTATATTTATATATATATATTATCTGATTATAATGAATTAAAAAAAAGATTTTTTTTTTTTTACGTCATGTTATTTGAACGGGTTTTTATATATTTATCTTTTAGTTTAGTGTGGTGTTACAGAGTCTATAATGCAGGAAGATAGTACAAAGATAGAGTCTCTTAAAAAACCTGACATGACTTTGAAGATAATCTCCTAATGAACATAAGGAAAGTTGGGCAAGGTGCATCCCATGATGCCATCAAATAATAATGCAGATACCAATCACTGCATTCACATGACCGACTCATCCCTAACTCTAAGGGTCATCAAAATGTGATTCAAGACCACATCCTATGTTTCCAAGTTCACATAGAATATCAAAAACATGCTAAAAAACAATCCTCCCTGAGGACTCCACCTCAAATGGGACTAAAATGACCTTACCTTTTGAGTGTGATAGTTGAAACCACACCATTAGGATGTTTGGTCAAGGAGGAAAATGAGGGAGACACTACATGATGCACTAGTGAAGATCACCAAGGATGTACTGCATGTAGTCACTTGATTTCTAGTCGGTGATAGATCATGGGCATACAAGAAAACATACAAGGGTAAATTATGTGAGCTTAATCAAGAAAAATGAGATGGTAGAGGTTTCAAGTAGTCTACTATTGATGACCTTGAGATAAGATTCGCAAGAAACATCATATCCTACTAAATCTTCCAGTCATCTTGGATAGACAATGTACCCTATGGAGCAGTTGACATTGCATAAAACATTGTTAAGAAGGACATGAAGATAGATCTATGTGAGATCTTGATGAAGCAATTGGATGACAATGTGAACACAATCAGGAAGGAAAAAACAAACACACTAAAGTTTGGCTCATTACTAGTATGTATATTATTTTATTTTCATAACTTCTTTCCTACAATTGATGGAGTAGTTTGAAAGGAAGATAAACCAATTATATATCAAATCAATGAATTTATTCAAAGCATAGGAGAAATTTTTGACATTGTGATGAATGATTATTTTTCTAAATTTCAAACTAAGATCCATGAAAGGTTTAGGATTCCACCCTAGCTAGTGGAATAGTATAAGGATGATTTATGTTTTGAGGTAGATATATATACTTGTATAGTAAGATTTTTGGAGCCAAGAACCATGTGGCTGCCACCTATAGGATATGAAATGGATATTGATGCTATATCAATACAAATAAAATAACTAATAGAGAAACCAGATGATAGAAGAGAAACTTGGTATGGTACTTATGAGGAAGTCAAAGATAAAATCAAACTAGGTATCTTGATACCTAAGGATTTAAGGAAGAATAGTAGGATGATTAGTAACTTGTCAGATAATTTGGGAATCCTTGTTGGAAAATATGAAGTTGAACCATCATAGGTTAAAAGAAAGAAGATAAGAATGAAGAAAGAGACCCCCAGTCCAATTGGTGTTAGACCATCAACAAGGTCTTCTTCTACACTGACAGAGAAGAAGAAAGTAGAAATTGAGTCAAAAAAGACAAAAACATACTCAAGGGAAAAGGAGGCTACTAGGAATCCTAGAAGAAATTTGAAATTGCAATAATAAAGTGAAACTGAATATGGGGATGTTTCACAATTCAAGGTTGTACAAAACAAAGGACCAAAATTCAAAGACCTTGATGAGTCTCTAATGACACTCAAGAAATATGGAGGTTATTCTATATTGAAACAATTGAAATATGAGAAGAGGAGTAATGAAGAAAAATATAAAAATTGAAGAGGCTATTGTGTTCACCTTACACAAATTTAGAGATACACCTATTGAAGTAGCACCAAATATTGTTGATGAGCTATATCAGAAGATTGATGCTAGATGGAAATATTCTCTAGCATCTAAGAATAAAATAAGGGAAATATCCCTAGCCATCACAATACCAGACCCAACCAAAAGAGGAATCAAAGACACTCTACAAGAATATTCAAAGAGATTCTTAGTGAAGAGTGGATCACTCAAAATTATGGTCAGTAAGTTAGAAGAAGTACAAAATGAAATTGATGATCTTTGGAGAAAAATATTTTCTCTTGATCAACTGACTGAAGAAAAGATCAAAGAGAAAATAGGTAAGTCAAATCTAATTGATCTGACAACTGACAAAGATGAGGTCATTATAGAGGATATAACAGATCGAGACCCTACTGATGAAACAAAAGATGATAAATATATCATGGGAATCAAGGCCAAAGAAATAAAATAAATGAACATAGATGATTTTGTAAAGACAAGATTAATGACTAAAGATCCTATTATTAAACAGGTATTGAATTTTCCTGAGATTGAGGAAGTGATCTCAGAGGTAACCAAAGATGAACCAATAGATGAAGTTGCCCCAAAGAACTAGAAAAAGAAACCATAGATTTGGTAACTCCTATCGAGTTTGCAGAAAAAGAGAAGAAACAAGAAAAGAAAGAGGAGAAAAATAAGAAGGCATAAGAGAAACATGAAAAGAAGGAGAAAATAAAGCAAGAAGAGAAGAAGGAAGAAAAAGAAGAGAAGACTAATGACACCATGACTACATAATCTGATGCAAATAAGGCATCTATAGAGAAGAGAAAGACCAAGAAGAGGAGGAATGAAAAAAAGGTTGATTTAAGCCAACCTATCATTATTCCTAAGGTTGATATTTCAACTATGAGCCCCAAAGAACTATTTGATTTTGGAGACTTATTAAAAATAAAAGTTGCACAAGATAACTTAATTACAAAGAAGAAAAAGACAAATGTTTTATAGAATGTCAAAGAAATATTGAATGAAATTGTACCAAGGCTAATACTGATGAAAAATGATTTATATATAGCCAACTGCGTGAATTGGTGAACCAAATAAACCAACTTGGTATTGAGACCTCAAAACACTTAATGCAAGTGCATAGGAAGAAGATGGAGACTAAAGTTATTGAAGAACTTCTTCAATTAGTTGCAATGGATAAGGTAACTCTATCTGAGTTAGTTACCAAATTGGATAAATAATTGGAAAACATTCTTTTATTATTTCAACATATTTGTTTGATTTCAAATTTTAGCAAGGACATTAAGGACAAAGATGAGAATGTTGAGAAGGAGCTAATTGAATAGTTATCAAAAGTTTCTACTGAGCCTAATTCTTTCAAAGTGTATTATCAAAAGTTGAGGCACTTAATGGGAGTGAAGCATGAGCTGAGAAAAGAAGAGAATGCAATCATATTGAATCTTATGGAACTACAAAAAATTTTGATACCCTTTATTGAATCATTACAAAAAAATCTACACAAGGCAAAATATTTAGTAAGCACACTGGATGTTAGTGCAATGGATAGTATGGCCATTTTAACAATTGATATTAGTGAGAAAATAATAGTGTTGGAGAAACTAAAAGATTCATTAAAGGCATCATTAAAGGATGCACAAGACATATATAAATTCATTTTTTCCAAGATCCCTCCACCAGACACAGGGTAAGTTGTTATTTTGGAATTTTTGTTTAAAAAGGGGGAAATAGAGTGTAAACAGGGAAATATATTATATAAAAAAGGGGGAAATATTATATAAGGATAATAGATAGAGGAAGATATGTATAGAAGAAGGATGGATAGATATGATAAAGGAAGTATTACTACAGGTGGAGTAATGAGTAATAAGTTTACCGAGATATGGATACATGGGCAATTTTGCTAAGGACAAAACTTTGATGACTTTGAAGGTTTTTAACAAAGATAACAAACTAATGTTGATGAAGGGTGCTCCCCTTAATACCACAAACACATTATAGAAACAAAGAAACAACAACAATTTGCAAGAACCGAAAATGGGCTTCTTATTATCTCCACAAATGTGGAATTAAAAATTTCAAAATTACAATATGCAAAGCCACATGGGCATTCCCTTTACAATATTCTATAGGAAAAATCCTTGAATTATTACCTAGATCTACCCACAACTACCCTCAACAACACTACGGGCCTTCTTTATATAGGCGATTTCCACTGCCTGAGAAGATTCCAGAAATTTAGCCTTTAAGGCCTACTATACATAGAATTATTTTATTTTCACAATTTTTACAATAGGGTTGGCTCAAAAGAAATACAAAATATGCTTTTAGATTGCCCAAATTTCGGAGGCCACAACTTTCTAACCGTAGCTCCGTTTATCTATTATAACCACTTTTCAAAAATGCCAAGATGATATCTACAGTGTTTGACTTGTGCAAGTTCTAGTTAGTCGTGGATCAATTGTGATCTGGAGCCTCTAAGGCCTTCAAAATTTACCTGAAAGATTTTGTACCCAAAAACCTCAATAACTTCACCAATACAGATGATGTGGCAATGAAAATCAACTAGTAGGCTGATATGACTAAGATGAACCTCCAACTGTGAAATTATAACATTCTGAGATCATATGACCAACTTACTAAAAATAGTAAGTTTCCATAAATAGCAGCTTTGCACAAGATAGCCCTTATTGAAAAGCAAACAAAAATATTTTGGGTGATGCAAGATTGCTCTTACACCTAGGATGCTCCTGCATCAAACACCCGGGGTAATTTGAGAAGGGACCCTATCATGACTCAGGTGTGCAAAGGAAAACCAAGATGGTTAACCTCCTCTTTTGTCAGCCATGATGAATCTTCAACAAGTTGTCCTTTCCACTTGACTAGATATTCTTCATATGTCTTGTTCCTTGTGCTTCTACCAACACGACTATCCAGTATATCCTCAATCTCTTTGGTATTTGAACTAGTTGCTGGAATACTCCACTATGTTGTCGTGATCTCATCTTCAACACCTCCTTTGTGATACTCTATCAAATTTGAAATGTTAAACATTGGTGAAATATTCAGCTCAATAGGCAATTCTATCTCATAGGCATTTCCTGAATCATGCTTTTTCAATATCTTACATGGCCCAAACTTCTTCATTTTCAACTTTTTATATGTACCAACTAGAAATCTCTCCTTCTGCAAATGGACCATGACTTCATCTCCAACCTGAAATTCTTTATGCCTCCTTTTTTCATCTTCCTTAGCCTTATATTGTGCATTCATCTTGGTAATGTGCTTCCTCACCTCCTCATGAATGTTCTTCAAGTGTTTTGCAAAATCCTCAGCTTTAGCACTACTTATTTCTCCTTTATCTATCTTTCTCAACTCAGATGCATTTCTAGAACTACTTCCATATACAATCTGGAATGATGATTTACCAGTGCTCCTATTAATAGAATTATTGTATCCAAATTCCACTTGTGGTAAAATCAAATCCCATCCTGTTGGCTTATCTCCAACCAAACATCTCAGAAAATTCTCCAAACTCCTATTCAGCACCTTTGTCTATCCATCAGTCTATGGATGATGTGATGAACTAAACTTCAAATCTATCTTCAACCTCTTCCACAATGTGCACTAGAAATATCCAACAAACTTAGTGTCCCGATCTGAAACTATGCTCTTTGGCAAACCATGTAGTCTCACTACTTCTCTGAAAAAAAATTCTGCTACATGAATAGCATCATTAGTCTTCTTGCAGGGAATGAAATGTGTCATCTTCAAAAATCTCTCAACCACCACAAAAATTGAATCATATCCCCACTGAGTCCTCGCTAAACTAAGAACAAAATCCATACTGATACGCTCCCAAGGACTCTCTGGTACAAGTAATGGCTAATACAACCCTGTATTCTACTTCACACCTTTTTCCATCTCACATACTTGGTAACTCTGTAAAAACTTCTTGACATCTTGCTGCAACTATGGCCAATAATAATTCTCACTAACCAAAGCAAGGGTTTTATCATGACCAAAATATCCAGCCAATCCTCCGCTATGCTTCTCCTTGATGAGATTCTCCCTCATTAAACTTCATGGAATGCACAACTAACTCCCTCTTAATAACATATCATCCTGAATGATAAAATCCAACCATTTCATTTTGTCTAGAGTAACAAGTTCTGTGCAACCTTTCCAAGCTTCACCAAAATCAGGATCCTCTGGATACAATTTCTTGAGTTCATTGAGTCAAACCACCTCAATCTGCATTTCTATCAGCAATAGTTGCCTTCTCCTAAGTGCATCTGCAACCCTGTTAGAATTTCCACTCTTGTGTTTCAAAACAAATGTATAACTCTGCAAAAACTCAACTCATTTTAAATGCCTTTGATTCAACTTTTCTTGACTATTCAAATATTGCAAAGCTTGATGATCAGTATACAAAACAAACTCCTTAGGAAGTAGATAGTGTCTCCACTTCTTTAATGCCTAAACTATATCATAAAATTCCTGATCATAAAAAAAATATTTTCTCTTGGCATCATTTAACTTTTTACTGAAATAAGCAACATGTTTACCTTCTTGACTCATAACATCTCCTATTGCAATACCACTAGCATCATAGTCTACTTGAAACACCTTATTAAAATCTGGAAGTGCTAAAATGGGTTGTTCTGTAACTTTCTGTTTCAACAATTTAAAACTCTTATTTGCCCCATTAGTCCACTCGAACTTTTTTCTATCCCCTCTCATTATTTCAGTCAAGGGTACACAAATATTGCTAAATTTTTTTATAAAATTTTTATAAAAGCTAGTCAAACCATGAAAAGATCTTACTTTCATAGCACTCCTTGGAGTAGGCCATTCAAGGGTAGCCTATACTTTCTCTGGGTCCATTTTTAGACCTTCTACTGAAACTACAAATCTCAAATACACTAACTCTTTCTTCACAAAACTGCACTTCTTCAAATTTATCAATAATTTCTCTTCTCTCATCTTCTCAAACACCATACGAATATGCACCATATGTTCCTCTAATGTTTTACTAAAGATCAAAATATCATCTAGGTAAATAATGACAAACTTACCCAAAAACTCTTTCAGAACCTCGTTCATGAGCCACATGAAAGTGCACGGTGCATTGGTTAGCCCAAAAGGCATTACTAACCACTCATAAAATCCTTCCTTTATTTTGAAAGTAATCTTCCATTCATCTCCTTCTCTAATCTAAATCTGGTGATATCCACTCTTCAGATCTATCTTTGAGAAATACACAGCTCCACTCAAACAGTCCATAATATCATCCATTCGTGGCAATGGAAACCTGTACTTGATTGTGATCTTATTTATTGCCCTGGAGTCTGTACACATCCTCCCTTCTCTATTCTTCTTTGGTGCTAATACTACTGGTACAACACATGGACTCAAGCTCTCTCGAATCAACCCCTTCTACAATAACTCATGTACTTGCCTATTCATCTCCTCACTTTCTACTAGTGTCATTCTGTGTGCTTCCTTATTTGGAAAACTGGCTCCTGGAATCAGGTCCATCTGATGATTGATCTTCCTTATTGGTAGTAATCCATCAGGTACATTATCAAATACAATATCCTAAAACTCATTCAACAAATCTACAACTTCTACAGATACATCTTCTACTTCCTCTTTACCAACTTTTGGAATTCAAGAAAAACACACATGTTCATGCCTCATACCATCTAGGAACTTTCTTCCATCAACAAAAGTTATTCTTGCATTACCACATACCTTTTCTTCTATGTCATTCAATGGCTTTATCTTATGTCGCAATCCATCCTTTGTCAGGGAATAGGTATTCACATGACCATCATGTACAACACACCTGTCAAACTTCCATGGTCTACCCAAAAACATATGACATGCTGATGCAGGAGCATCCTGGGTGTAAGAGCAATCTTGCATCACCCAAAAATATTTTTGGTTTCTTTTCAATAAGGGCTATCTTGTGTAGAGCTGCCATTTATGGAAACTTTCTATTTTTTGTAAGTTGGTCATATGATCTCAGAATGTTTTGATTTCATAGTTGGAAGTTCATCTTAGTCATATCAGCCTACCTGTAAAGTTTCATTGCTAGATCAAGTTTGGTTTTGAAGATATTGAAACTTTTCAATTTTGGAAATAGGGTATAGAAATTTTGAACTCAATTTTGAAGGCTTTAGAGACCCCTGATGAGGTTGAATTTTCAATTAAATGATGCTTGCTTAATTTAGAAGTTGTAGAGCTCCTCGTGCCCTTTCTAAAATGGGGTTATAATAGTCAATCGGGTCAACGGGTGATGACTTATGTTAATGGAAGTTGGGTAACTTGAAATGGTGGAAAATGATTTTCTTTCAAAATTTCTATTTGGGTTTCAAAAGTTATTTTGAGCCCACTTTGATGTAATAAAATGAAAAATAAAATAATTCTAAGTTTAGTGGGCCTTGTTGGCTAAAAATTCTGGAACCTTCCTAGGTGGTGGAAAATTGCCTATATAAGGAAGGCTGTAGTGTTGTCTTAGGAAGTTTGAGATAGTTCTAGTAGTAGATCTAGGTATTGATTTGAGGCTTTGTCCTACAGAATATTGTAAGGGAATACCTATGTGGCTTTGCATACTATAATTCTAAAAGTTTTTAATTCCACATTTGTGGAGATAATAAGAAGCTAATTTTTTATTCTTGCATATTGTTGTTGTTTCTCTATTTCTGTTATGTGTTTGTGGTATTAAGGGGAGCACCCTTCATCAAGTGGTATCAGAGTAGGAGTTTCTAAGTGTGTAAACAGATCACTGACTATGAGGTAGTTTGCACCAGGACCATGGTTAGGGTTTCAGCGCACATCACAAAAATGCCTCCATGAAGGGAACGTGGTGGAAGAGCTGGCCTTGTAACACCTGAGGTTAGAGCGCTCCAAAGACAAGTTTGAATATTGCAAGAGGAGATTTGTAGAAGAATGAATCTTAATGTCAGAGATGAAAGAAAGGATGAAGCCGAAGAAGAAGATCAAGAAGGAGAAGTCAAAGTTGTGAACCAGGAGGAAGAAAGACTTTTTCAGGCCATTTCCAAGATAAAAAAAAACTCTAAGATTAAGGTTCCTGCATTTTTAGGAAATCTTAACCCAGAAGAGTTGATCGATTGGATCAATAAATGTGAAGAATATTTTGAGTACAAAGATATTGAGGATCCTGATAGGGTCAAATTCATGAAGGCTAGATTAAAAGGTCATGCAAAGATCTGGTGGCAAGAGATTCAATTGGAGCAAAATAGAAGAGGAAAAGATAAAATCACAAGATGGGATCAGATGGTGGATAAATTGAAGTGACAATTCATCCCTATTGATTATGAGTTTGACCTACTGAAGAAAATGCAAAGTTTGAAGCAAGCGGGATGATCTGTTCAGGAGTATATAGAGGAGTTCTATCAAATCTTCATCAGAATAGGCCATGCAAAAGTTGATAAGGAGAAAGTTGCTTGTTACCTTAATGGGTTGAGGCTGAGCATTCAGGAGGAGCTGAAACTAGTTCAAATGAATAGTATTGAAAAAGAATACCAGTTTCCCTTAAAAGTAGAGGAAAAGTTGAAAATGAAGTTCGAGAGCAGACAAAATGGAAGAGGTCATAGTGGATGATTTGGTGAATAGTCATATGGAGGCCAAAATGAAGATCTGAAAAAGAAGGATTAGGCCAGTAGCAGTCAAAATTAGAAAAGAAACAATATCAGTCATTTCCAAGATCAAAACAATAGAGATCAAAGAGGAAGAGGAAGAGCACAAGGTTCGAGAAGAGGAGGCTTCCGTGGAACATGTTTTCACTATGGAGAAGAAGGTCATAGAGCATTTGAATGTCCTCAATACCAAGGAATGATAGATAGGAGGAATGAAGGCTAGGCCAGAGTTGCACATGTAGATGAAGATGCCAGATCATCAAATTCTAAAGATGTTGAAAGAGGAGAAATATTGATTAACAGAAGAGTCCTCTTGAGTGGTGAGAATGAACCTAAACAAAGGAGGAGCCAATTTCACACTAGATGCAAGTGTGATGGTAAATGCTCTGATGTGATTATTGATAGTGAAGCACTGACAATTTGGTGTCAGAAGAGATGGTGAAAAAGTTGAAGCTCAAGAGATAGAAACACCCACATCCATATCGGATTGCCTGGTGTAGGATGACCACAAGGTCATGGTCAGTGAACAGTGCCTGGTAAAGTTCAAGATCGTCGGGTACCAAGATGAGGTACTATGTGATATCATATCTATGGATGCATGTCATATGTTGTTTGGTAGACCGTGGCAATTTGATAGATTTGTTGTACATGATGGTTGTGCAAATACCTATTCCCTGACAAAGGATGGAGTGCGACATAAGCTAAAGCCATTGAAGGAGATCGAAGAAAAGGTATGTGGTAATGCGAGAATAACTTTTGTTGATGAAAGAAAATTTCTGGATTGCATGAGGCATGAGCACATTTGTTTTTCTTTAATTACAAAAGTTGGTAAAGATGAAGTCGAGGATGTAGTTGTAGAGGTTGCAGATTTGTTAAATGAGTTTTAGGATATTGTATATGATAATGTACCTGATGGATTACCATCGGTATGGAAGATCAAACATCAGATGGATTTGATTCTAGGAGCCAATTTTCCAAACAAGGTAGCACATAGACTAACACTAGCAGAAAGTGAAGAGTTGAATAGACAAGTGCATGAGTTGTTAGAGAAGGGATTGATTCGGGAGAGATTGAGTCCATGTGCTGTACCAGTGGTATTAGCACCAAAGAAGAATAGAGAGTGGAGGATGTGTACAGACTCTAGAGCAATAAATAAGATCACAATCAAGTACAGGTTTCCATTGCCATGAATGGATGATATTATGGACTGTTTGAGTGGAGCTATGTATTTCTCAAAGATAGATCTAAAGAGTGGATATCACTAGATTCAGATCAGAGAAGGAGATGAATGAAAGACTACCTTCAAGAAAAAGGAAGGACTATATGAGTGGTTAGTCATGCCTTTTGGGCTAACCAATGCACCGAGCACTTTCATGTGGCTCATGAATGAGGTTTTGAAAAAATTTCTGGGTATGTTTGTCATTATTTACCTAGATGATATTTTAATATTTAGCAACACATTGGAGGAACATATGATGCATATTCGTATGGTGTTTGAGAAGCTGAGAGATGAGAAATTGTTGATTAATTTGAAGAAGTGCAATTTTGTGAAGAAAGAGTTAGTGTATTTGGGATTTTTAGTTTCAACAAAAGGTCTAAAAATGGACCCAGAGAAGGTACAAGCTATCATTGAATGGCCTACTCTAAGGAGTGCTACTGCAGTAAGATCTTTTCATGGTCTAGCTAGTTTTTACAGAAAGTTTATCAAAAATTTTAGCAGTATTTGTGATCCCTTGACTGAAGCAATGAGAGGGGATAGAAAAGAGTTTAAGTGGACTAATGGGGCAAAAAAGAGTTTTCAATTGTTGAAACAAAAAGTTATAGGACAACCTATTTTAGCACTTCTAGATTTAATTAAGTTGTTTCAAGTAGACTGTGATGCTAGTGGTACTGCAATAGGAGCTGTTATGAGCCAAGAAGGTAAACCTATTGCTTATTTCAGTGAGAAGTTAAATGATGCCAAGAGAAAATATTTTGCTTATGATCAAAAATTTTATGCCATAGTTCAGGCATTAAAGAAGTGGAGATACTATCTGCTTCCTAAGGAGTTTGTTTTGTATACTAATCATCAAGCTTTGCAATATTTGAATAGTCAAGGAAAGTTGAATCAAAGACATTTGAAATGGGTTGAGTTTTTGCAGAGTTATACATTTATTTTGAAGCAAGGGAGTGGAAAGTCTAACAGGGTTGCAGATGCTCTTAGCAAAAGGAAACTATTGCTGACAGAAATGCAGATTGAAGTGGTTGGGTTCAAGGAACTCAAGAAATTGTATCTAGGGGATCTTTATTTTGGTGAAGCTTGGAAAGCTTGTAAAGAACCTGTTACTCTAAATAGAACAAAGTGGCTAGATTTTATCATCCAGGATGATATGCTATTCAAAGGGAGTTAGTTGTGCATTCCAAGAAGTTCTATGAGAGAGAATCTCATCAAGGAGAAGCATAACGAAGGATTGGCTCGACATTTTGGTCATGATAAAACCCTTTCTTTGGTTAGTGAGAATTATTATTGGCCATAGTTGCAGTAGGATGTCAAGAAGTTTGTACAGAGTTGCAGAGTATGTTAGATGTCAAAAGGAGTGACACAGAATATAGGGTTGTATCAGCCATTACTTGTACCAGAGAAGCCTTGGGAGGATATCAGTATGGACTTTGTTCTTAGTTTACCAAAGACACAGCAGGGCCATGATTCAATTTTTGTGGTAGTTGATAGATTTTTAAAAATGACACATTTTATTCCCTGCAAGAAGACTAATGATGTTGTTCATGTAGCAGAATTGTTTTTCAGAGAAGTGGTGAGATTACATGGTTTTCCAAAGAGTATAGTTTCAGATAGGGACACTAAGTTTATTGGATATTTCTAGCATACATTGTGGAAGAAGTTGAAGATAGATTTGAAGTTTAGTTCATCACATCATCCACAGACTAATGGATAGATAGAGGTGGTGAATAGGAGTTTGGGGAATTTGATGAGATTTTTGGTTGGAGATAAGCCAATAGGATGGGATTTGATTTTACCATAGAAAAAATTTGCATCAAATAATTTTGTCAATAGGAGCACTGGTAAATCACCATTCCAGATTGTATATGGGAGTAGTCCAAAAAATGCATCTGAGTTTAGGAAGATAAATAAAGGAGAAATAAGCAGTGTTGAAGCTGAAGATTTTGTAGAATATTTGAAGAACATCCATCAGGAGGTGAGGAAGCAAATTACCAAGATGAATACGCAATATAAGGCTAAGGTAGATGAGAAAAGGAGGCATAAGGAATTTTAGGTTGGAGATGAAGTCATGGCTCATTTGCGAAAGGAGCAATTTCCAGTTGGTACATACAACAAGCTGAAAATGAAGAAGTTTGGGCCATGTAAGATACTGAAGAAGTATGATTCAGGAAATGCATATGAGGTAGAATTCCCTATTGAGCTGAATATTTCACCAGTGTTTAACATTTTAGATTTGACAGAGTATCATGAAGGAGGTGTTGAATATGAGATCACAGTAGCATAGTGGAGTATTCCAGCAACTAGTTTAGATACTAAGGAGATTAAGGATATACTGGACAGTCGTGTTGGCAGAAGCACAAGGAATAAGACATATGAAGAATATCTAGTCAAGTGGAAAGGATGACCTGTTGAAGATTCATCATGACTGACAAAGCAAGAGGTTAACCATCTTGATTTCCCTCTTCACACCTGAGCCGTGACAGGGTCAATTCTCAAATTACCCCAGGTGTCTGATGCAGGAGCATCCTGGGTGTAAGAGCAATCTTGCATCACCCAAAAATATTTTTGGTTTCTTTTCAATAAGGGCTATCTTGTGTAGAATTTCCATTTATGGAAACTTGCTAATTTTAGTAAGTTGGTCATACGATCTTGGAATGTTTTGATTTCACAATTGGAGGTTCATCTTAGTCATATCAGCCTGCCTGTAAAGTTTCATTACTAGATCAAGTCTGGTTTTGAAGATATTGAAACTTTTCAGTTTTGGAAACACGGTACAGAAAGTTTGAACTCAATTTTGAAGGCTTTAGAGGCCCTGGATGAGGTCAAATTTTTGGCTGCATGAAGCTTCCTTAAAATTGGTGTTGTACAGCTCCTCGTGCCCTTTCTGAAATGGGGTTATAATAGTCAATCAGGTCAAGGAGTGATGACTTATGGTCTTTGAAAGTTGGGTCACTTGAAATGGCAGAAAATGATTTTCCTTCAAAATTTATGTTTGGGTTTCAAAAGTTACTTTGAGTTGACTTTGATATAATAAAATGAAAAATAATATAATTCTAAGTTTGGTCGGCCTTGTTGGCTAAAAATTATGGAACCTTCCCAGGCAGTGGAAAATTGCCTATATAAGGAAGGCTGTAGTGTTGTCTTAGGCAGTTCAGGATAGTTTTGGTAGTAGATCTGGATATTGATTCGAGGCTTTTTCCTATAGAATATTGTAAGGGAATTCCTATGTGGCTTTGCATATTATAATTCAGAGAGTTTGTAATTCCACATTTGTGGAGATAATAAGAAGCCAATTTTCTATTCTTGCATATTGTTGTTGTTTCTCTATTTTTGTTATGTGTTTGTGGTATTAAGGGGAGCACCCTTCATCAAGTGGTCTCAGAGCAGGAGTTCCTGAGTGTGTAAATAGATCGCCAACTATGAGGTAGTTTACACTAGGACCATGGTTAGGGTTTTAGCATGCATCACAAAAATGCCTCCACAAAGGGAATGTGGCAGAAGAGCTGGTGTTGTAAGACCTAAGGTTAGAGCACTCCAGGGATAAGTGTGAGCATTGCAAGAGGAGATTCACAGAGGAATGAATCTTAATGTTAGAAATGAAAGTGAGGATGAAGCTGAAGAAGAAGATCAAGAAGGAGAAGTCAAAGTTGTGAGCCAGGAGGAAGAAAGACTTTTTCAGGCCATTTCCAAGATAAAAAAAAGACCTAAGATTGAGGTTCCTACATTTTCAGGAAACCTTAACCCAAAGGAGTTGATCGACTGGATCAATGAATGTGAAGAATATTTTGAGTATGAAGATATTGAGGATCTTGATAGGGTCAAATTCACGAAGGCTGGACTAAAAGGTTATGTGAAGATCTGGTGGCAAGAGATTCAATTGGAGTGAAATAGAAGAGGGAAAGATAAAATCACAAGATGGGATTGGATGGTGGATAAATTGAAGTGACATTTCATCCCTGTTGATTATGAGCTTGACCTACTGAAGAAAATGAAAAGTTTGAAGCAAGCGGGATGATCTGTTCAGGAGTATATAGAGGAGTTCTATCAAATCCTCATCAGGACAGATAATGCGAAAGTTGATAAGGAGAAAGTTGCCCGTTACCTTAATGGGTTGAGGCCAAGCATTCAGGAGGAGCTGAATCTGGCTCGAATGAACAGTATTGAAGAGGCATACTAGTTTCTCCTAAAAGTAGAGGAAAAGATGAACAAGACATTGAGAGTAGACAAAATGGAAGAGGTCATGGTGGATGATTTGGTGGATGATCATATGGAGGCTGAAATGAAGATTCGAAAAAGAAGGATGAGGCCAATAGCAATCAAAATTAGAGAGGAAACAATTCCAATCATTTCCAAGATTAGAACAATAGAGATCAGAGAGGACGAGGAAGAGGAAGAGGACAAGGTTTAGGAAGAGGAGGCTTCTGTGGAACATGTTTTCACTATGGAGAATAAGGTCATAGGGAATTTGAATGTCCTCAATGCCAAGGAAGGACAGATAGGAGGAATGAATGCTAGGCTAGAGTTGCACATGTAGATGAAGATGCGGGATCATAAAATTCTGAAGATGCTGAAAGAGGAGAAACATTGATTAATAGAAGAGTCCTCCTAAGTGGTGAGAATGAACTTGAACAAAGAAGGAGCCTATTTCGCACTAGATGCAAGTGTGATGGTAAATGCTATGATGTGATTATTGATAGTGGAAGCACTGACAATTTGGTGTCAGAAGAGATGGTGACAAAGTTGAAGCTCAAGAGATAGAAACACCCACATCCATATCGAATTGCCTAGGTGCAGGATGACCACAAGGTCATGGTCAGTGAACAATGCCTGGTAAAGTTCAAGATTGGCAAGTACCAAGATGAGGTACTATGTGATATCATATCTATGGATGCATGTCATATGTTGTTGGGTAGACCATGCTAGTTTTAATAGATGTGTTGTACACGATGGTCGTGCGAATATCTATTCCCTGATAAAGGATGGAGTGTGACATAAGCTAAAGCCATTGAAGGAGACTAAAGAAAAGGTATGTGGTAATGTGAAAATAACTTTTGTTGATGGAAGAAAATTCCTAGATGGTATGAGGCATACGCTGTGTGTTTTACTTTAATTCTAAAAGCTAGCAAAGAGGAAGTAGAGGATGTACCTGTAGAGGTTGTAGATTTGTTGAATGAGTTTCAAGATATTGTATCTGATAATGTACCTGATGGATTACCACTAGTAAGGAAGATCAATCATCAAATGGATTTGATTCTAGGAGCCAGTTTTCCAAACAAGGCAGCACACAGAATGACACCAGCAGAAAGTGAAGAGTTGAACAAACAAGTGCATGAGTTGTTAGAGAAGGGATTGATTCTGGAGAGCCTAAGTCCATGTGCTATACTAGCGGTATTAGCACCAAAGAAGAATGGAGAGTGGAGGATGTGTACAAATTCTAGAGTAATAAATAAGATCATAATCAAGTACAAATTTCCATTGCCACAAATGGATGATATTATGGACTGTTTTGAGTGGAGTTGTGTATTTCTCAAAGATAGATCTGAAGAGTGGATATCACCAGATTTGATCAAAGAAGGAGATGAATGAAAGATTGCCTTCAACACAAAGGAAGGACTATATGAGTGGTTAGTCATGCCTTTTGGGCTAACCAATGCACTGAGCACTTTCATGTGGCTCATGAATGAGGTTCTGAAAGAATTTCTGGGTAAGTTGGTCATTGTTTACCTAGATGATATTTTGATATTTAGTAAGACTTTGGAGGAACAAATGATGCATATTCATATGGTGTTTGAGAAGCTGAGAGATGAGAAATTGTTGATTAATTTGAAGTGCATTTTTGTGAAGAAAGAGTTAGTGTATTTTGGATTTGTAGTTTCAATAGAAGGTCTAAAAATGGACCCAGAGAAGGTACAAACTATTCTTGAATGGCCTACTCCAAGGAGTGCTACTGTAGTAAGATCTATTTCATGGTCTAGCTAGTTTTTACAAAAAGTTTATTAGAAAATTTAGCAGTATTTATGGTCCTTGACTGAAACAATGAGAGAGGATAGAAAAGAGTTTAAGTGGACTAATCGGGAAGAAAAAAGTTTTCAAATGTTGAAAACAAAAATTTATAGAACAACCTGTTTTAGCACTTCCAAATTTTAATAAGGTGTTTCAAGTAGACTGTGTTGCTAGTGGTACTGCAATAGGAGCTGTTATGAGCCAAGAGGGTAAACCTATTGTTATTTCAGTGAGAAGTTAAATGATGTTGACAAAAAATATTATGTTTATGATTAGAAATTTTATGCCATATATTAGGTATTGAAGAAGTGGATACACTATCTGCTTCCTAAGGAGTTTGTTTTGTATACTGATCATCAAGCTTTGGAATATTTCAATAGTCAAGGAAAGTTGAATCAAAGGCATTTGAAATGGCTTGAGTTTTTGGCAGAGTTATACATTTATTTTGAAGCACAGGGAGTGGAAAGTCTAATAGGGTTGCAGATGCTCTTAGTAGAAGGCAACTATTGTTGTAGTCACCCACCCATAGGATGCTCTTAGTTTGCTTTATGTTTTTGATGCTTGACCAAATTCTTTAGGTCACTATTTCATGTGATCAGTTATTATTTCAATTAATGATGATTATGGATTATTATCATATGTTTATCAGGTGTATGCATAGATTAGATGATGATGTTTTTTATGATGATATATTATATGTTTTATATTGATTACGATGTACTTACCCCATACTTGCATGTGTATGGTGATTATGTGTCTGTATTTGTTTGACATGTTTGTGTGGTAGAGGATGAAGGCATTAGTTACTCGCATAGTTGAGATCCACATGTCTGACCGTACCCTATCATTGTCTGCTATTTATTGTATGTACATGCTTCATCTCTTGATGACAAGTTTGCAGGTACAAGGCTTTGTCTTCCCTGAATTGGAAGGAGTGAGTGCGCCCATAAACATTCATCTCAATGGTAAAGAGAGGAGATAATACACAGACCCAAAACCCTAACCCTAGCCTAATTGTCCTAGGATTGGACAAGTGTCTGTTTGACTACCTTAGCCAAATTCACCTGGTTGGTATGAATTTGTGGATCCCGTTCTTGAGTCTGTGCATGATTTTAGTTTGCTTGAAATTGATTGTGCCTAATTAAGTTGATTTATGATTATTCAGGTGATTTTATATGATTATCAATGTTAGGATTCTACTTGAGTTTAATGATTTAATTATGTTCCTATGTTTAATTTGGAAAATTGTCCAAAGTCAAATATTTAATTAATTGGAAATAATTGATTATGAAATTGGATTTAATTATGCTTGAGTGTATTATTAAATAATTAAATATTTAATTACATGTTTTAGGATGTATTAAATATTTAATTTATTTAATTTGGGTTTAATTATTGGCATGTGCTTAGTTGGATAATGTTTTGAATTATGTTTACATATTTTATTAAATGATTAAATAATTAATTGCATGAATTTGAGATGCATTAAGTATTTAATTTATTTAATAAATGGATTTAAATTATAACATGTGCAAATTGGAAAAAGGTGTTTGTTTTCAAAAAGATAACTAGTTTTCAAAAGACAAGTTGAGTTGTGCATTAAAAAGATATTTTAATTAATTAATTCTATTTACTTTCAATTTTGGAATTTGAATTGGATTAGGAGTTATCTAATGAGTCATTTTCTGATTTGGAGTTAATTGGGAGTTAGCTTTTGAGTTGTCTTTTGGGGATTGCTTGAATTTGGGGATTGAATTCCTATTAGGAGATTTTTGCTTTCATTTTTGGAGAGACAGGTTTTGGAGAGGATTTTTGGAGAGGGCTTGTGTGCTTGGTATTTTGGAGATTTGTGGATTGTTATGGCTGCTTGTTGATTTGAGTTTCTCTGTGCATTTGGATTGGGCACCTGTTTGCATCATAGCTTTCAGATCTGCAGGTTGTATTTGTTTTGGAGAGAATTATGTTCTTAGATCTGCAAGGGTTTCCATTTTTATTCCGTATCTGGCATTGGATCCAAGGTAGGCTTTGGATTTGTTTGTCAGATCTGTTTCTACATCTGTTTATCTTTTTGTGTTTTAATAGTTTTCCATGTTTTCTATTTGGTAGATCTTTGTTTATATTAGATCTGGGTATTCTGAAACCTTGGTATAGTCATTTGATTTATTTTATTATTACTTGGCATTGTACTATTACTCTGGCAAAATTTTGTTAATTAATTCTTCATGGATATCTTAGAAATCAATAAATTCCTACAGGTCTATAGTTTAACTATAGAGATTCAAATGAATAAATACCCATTAAAAAGAAAATCTATTTGTTATCAAAACCCACCTTAGGTATAAAATCAATTATGGGCATAATTGTTGTATTCTGGGAAATGTGCCTGAATAAAAAGAACACAGTCAAAATTCAGTCAAAGGGAAAAGTTAATTCTGGCATAAATTTGGTATGTTTGATATGGATAAATAAACATACTTTTGTTTTATTGAGAATAGAATAAATTCTTTTCCAAAGAATCTAATAGTGTTTTGGTTTTCAAAAATATATGTTCTCTGTTAAAATATATATATAGAAATGCTGAGTGTAATTTTAATATAATATATATTCATATAAATTATTAACTTTATTTGGCATTTTATAAAAGTATCACAAAAAAATTTGTTTAAAAAAAATATAATATACAAATATTATCAATGGCATTTTTAATTGTTTGGATTTTAAAAAAAAAATTGTATTTGAAGGGTACTGACTATACGCCCCATGGCAGACCCTGTCGGCGGTACGCACTGGTACCGCATGATAGGGAATGGTCCCTATCGTTAGTACTAGTGAGTACCGTTCAGTGGCGGTCCTCAGCGGTATTCTCTGCGTGCAGGAGTGTTGGGGAGTGGGCTCCGCCCCCCCTATTAAAACTTGTTTTTTTTAAAATTAAAATTTATTTTATGTTTGATAATCTTTTATGTGATAAATTTACTTCTAGGTAATTTAACATTATTTTGTGTTAGAATTATTTCATTAGTGAATTAAATTAAATTATTAATTTTATTTTTATTTTATTATTAAATATTATTTATTTATTAGTTAATGTTAATTATTTTTATTTAATGTTATTTAATTTAATAAATAAATATATGATTGAAATGTTATTTAATATTTCATTTGCTTATTAAATTGTAATCAATATATTAATGTTTAGATTTTATTCTAAATGTTTGTTTGTATTTATTTATTTATTAATATTTGAGTTGGATAATTGTTAGTAGTAGTTATATTTTTGTTTATTAGTAAATCAACTTAATTGGTTTACTAAAATTGATATGGTTGCATATCGTCTTGTTGTTGGATAGGATAAGTTTGTTCTTTGAAAATGATTGAGATTAATTATGAAGGTAATTTTGAATCGAATTGTGTCTTAACTGTACTATAGGGATTTAGTGGTATATTAGATTTGATATATATATATATATATATATATATATATATATATATATATATATATATATATATATTATATATATATATATGTATGTATATATATATATATGTATATATATGTATGTATCTATATATATATATATATATATATGTATCTATATATATATATATGTATCTATATATATATATATATATATATATATATATATATATATATATATATATATATGTATCTATATATATATCTATATATATATATATATATATATGTAAATATATATATATATATGTATATATATATATGTATATATATATATGTATATATATGTATGTATATATATATATATATGTATATATATATATGTGTATATATATATATATATGTCTATATGTATATATATATATATATATGTATATATATATATATATATGTATATATATATATATATGTCTATATATATATATATATATATATATATGTATATATATATATTTGAAAATTGATATCAAAAAATGTGGAACGTTCTTTTGTTATGGAAGCAACTATTTGTTAAATGTTTATGTTTATACCAAAATTGGCATTTTTATTCTACTAAATACCTAGAACGTTAATAGGAAACTTTTCTTTTATTAAGTGCTATTAATATGACTATTTTGTCAAGTTTCTTTTATCAGTATAATGCATTCTATAATTTGTTTGTTCATGTTTATTACAAGGTTTAGGTGCTTGTATTCCTTTTTCAATTATGTAAATTATGAATGTTGGCTTCTTGTTTCTGGACTGCATTCTTGTGCATTATGTGATTTCGGGCTTTAGATGGCCTAGGGGAAACAGAGGCAGGGTTATGTATCGGTTGGATTTTATTTCAGTATCATGTTTATGTGTGTACTTATTTTGATTATCATCTATGTTTCGATCTTGTGGGCTCTTGTTGGTTATAATCTGGTTTTGGTATCTTTGTAATCATGTCAGTTTCTTATGTGTGAAACTACTTCTGAGATTAGTTGGTAGTATACCTATTTTGATGTTTATGAGATTATGAGCCTAGGGGAGATTGATTAAGTGCATCTTAGGGGAGTGGCTTACAATAGGGGCCGGGACCCAAAGTGGTCAGTACTTGGGTAACCTATTGTAGGTTATGTAATTAAGTGATAATATAGTAATCAAAATATGTAGAGATCATTAAAAAGATAATATAGAGTATGGTTATGATTAGAATTCCTCATATCTGAGAGAGAGTATTCTAATCCCACATGGATCACATTGAGGGTCTGGGGCCCAGAGTGGTCAGTCTACGGTAACTCAATGCTTGAGGGTTCAGGGTCCAAAGTGACTAGTCCAGGGTAACTCAAGTATTTAGACATGTGATGACACTCCCATTGCATGTAGCCTAGATCATCTCCTAAGTTTTTTGTTTATGCCTCTGGATTAGTGTGTCTTATTGTGTACCTTGAGTAGAGAGCTTTCAGGATTCCTTGCTCAGTGGTTTTATCCTTGTCTGGTTTTGGTCATCTGATTGGGGTTTGTGGTTATCTCCTTAGCACGGTGGGGTAGACCTTTGTGGTTCTACACATACGAGTGGTAGTGATTCTTTACCATTTGAGATTCGACATCCTAGTGTCAGTGCTGTTGATACTTCTGTAGTTGGATGCCATTATGGTTCTTTATTGATTCTTCATTGTTGGTTTCTTATCTTATCTTCATTTACGTAATCCTATATTAGTGTATCGCATGTGACACCTAATATGATCATTGTACTTTTATGCTAGATTTATTATTACATACCCTACGACATGTGCAGTGGATGTTAGTTTATTAGTTATCATGGATGTCCATGGGGATTATTTATATTGTTGTAAGTTGTATTTGTATCATTTATGATATGGAATCTTTCGTTAAGTTTCTTTAGTCGTATTTTATTCTTAAGTAATTCTACGTCAAGGAACCCTCAAGTTTTGTAATCTCTTTTGGTTGTTGGTTTAATGTGAGTTAATGGTAATTGCTTCCGCACTATTGGTTATATTGTATGTTAACTTTAGAAAAAAAAAATGTTCACCAAAATTAGTAGCAAGCTATAGGTTAATCTCTCCTAGGTTCCCTGGCGGGTTGTTACATTTGGTATTAGAGTAGAGTTTCTACACTGGGAACTCTGGGTATGTATGCCTATTAGGTTTTGTGGAGTCTAAACTTGGAACTAAACATAGACATATAACATTTTGTTTACAGACCATTGCTTTGTGATAATGTTTTCTTTTCAGTGCAGTGAGTTTATGGGACTTATATCCCTACTTGTTTCAGGCTTCCAGGAGTAAGCCTAATCCTAGGGGGGGTGAATGTAGTACCCACCCATAGGATGCTCTTAGTTTTCTTTATGTTTCTGATGTTTGACTGAATTCTTTAGGTCACTTTTCATGTGATCGGTTATTGTTTCATTAATGATGATTATGGATTATTATCATATGTTTATCAGGTGTATGCATAGATTAGATGATGAAGTTTTTATGATGATATATTATATGTTTTATATTGATTGCGATGTACTTACCCCATACTTGCATGTGTATGGTGATTATGTGTTTGTATTTGTTTGATGTGTTTGTGTGGTAGAGGACAAAGGCGTAGTTACTCGCATGGTTGAGATCCACACGTCCGATTGTACCCTATCATTATTTTCTATTTATTGTATGTACATGCTTCATCTTTTGATGATAGGTTTGTAGGTACATGGCATCATCTTCCCTAAATTGGAAGGAGTGAGTGTGCCCACAAAAATTCATCTCAATGGTAAAGAGGGGAGATAATACATAGACCCAAAACCCTAACCCTAGCCTAATTGTCCTAGGATTGGACAAGTGTCTGTTTGACTACCTTACCCAAATTCACCTGGTTGGTATGATTTCATGGATCCCCTTCTTGAGTCTGTGCATGATTTTAGTTTGCTTGAATTTGATTGTGCTTGATTTGATTGTGCTTAATTAAGTTGATTTATGATTATTCAGGTGATTTTATATGATTATCAATGTTAGGATTATAGTTGAATTTAATGATTTAATTATGTTCCTATGTTTAATTTGGAAAATTGTCCAAAGTCAAATATTTAATTAATTGGAAATAATTGATTATGAAATTGGATTTAATTATGCTTGAGTGTATTATTAAATAATTGAATATTTAATTACATGCTTTAGGATGTATTAAATATTTAATTTATTTAATTTGGGTTTAATTATTGGCATGTGCTTAATTGGATAATGTTTTGAATTATGTTTACATATTTTATTAAATGATTAAATAATTAATTGCATGAATTTGAGATGCATTAAGTATTTAATTTATTTAATAAATGGATTTAAATTATAACATGTGCAAATTGGAAAAAGGTGTTTGTTTTCAAAAAGATAACTAGTTTTCAAAAGACAAGTTGAGTTGTGCATTAAAAAGATATTTTAATTAATTAATTCTATTTACTTTCAATTTTGGAATTTGAGTTGGATTAGGAGTTATCTAATGAGTCATTTTCTGATTTGGAGTTAACTGGGAGTTAGCTTTTGAGTTGTCTTTCAAGGATTGCTTGAATTTGGGGATTGAATTTCTCTTAGGAGATTTTTGCTTTCATTTTTGGAGAGACAGGTTTTGGAGAGGATTTTTGGAGAGGGCTTGTGTGCTTGGTATTTTGGAGATTTGCAGATTTTGATGGTTGCTTGTTGATTTGAGTTTCTCTATGCATCTGGATTGGGCACCTATTTGCATCATAGCTTTTAGATCTGCAGGTTGTGTTTGTTTTGGAGAGAATTATTTTCTCAAATCTGCAAGGGTTTCCATTTTTATTCTGTATCTGGCATTGGATCTGAGGTAGGCTTTGGATTTGTTTGTCAGATCTGTTTCTACATCTGTTTATCTTTCTATGTTTTAATAGTTTTCTATGTTTTCTATTTGGTAGATCTTTGTTTATATTAGATTTGGGTATTCTGAAACCCTAGTATAGTCGTTTGATTTATTTTATTGCTACTTGGTATTATACTGTTACTTTGGCAAAATTTTGTTAATTAATTCTTCATGGATATCCTAGAAATCAATAAATTCGTACAGGTCTATAGTTTAACTATAGAGATTGAAATGAATAAATACCCATTAAAAATAAAATCTATTTGTTATCAAAACCCAACTTAGGTATAAAATCAATTCTGGGCATAATTGTTGTAATCTGGGAAATGTGCGTGAATAAAAAAAACATAGTCAAAATTCAGTCAAAGGGAAAAGTGAATTCTGGCATAAATTTGGTATGTTTGATCTGGATAAATAAACATACTTTTGTTTTATTGAGAATAGAATAAATTCTTTTCCAAAGAATCTAATTGTGGTTTGGTTTTCAAAAATATATGTTCTTTGTTAAAATATATATATATATATAGAAATGTTAAGTGTAATTTTAATATAATATATATTCATATAAATTATTAACTTTATTTGGCATTTTAAAAAAGTATCACAAAAGAATTTGTTTTAAAAAAATATAATATACAAATATTATCAATGGCATTTTTAATTGTTTGGACTTTTTAAAAAAAATTGTATTTGGAGGGTATTGATTGTACCCCCCACGGTAGACCCTACTAGCGGTACACACTGGTACCGCGCGACAGGGACTGGTCCCTGCCGAGGATACTAGTGAGTATTGTTCGATGGTGGTCCCCGACGGTACTCTCTATGTGCAGGAGTGTTGGGGAGTGGGCTCCGCCCCCTATTAAAACTTGTTTTTTTTTAAATTAAAATTTATTTTATGTTTGATAATCTTTTATGTGATAAATTTACTTCTAGGTAATTTAACATCATTTTGTGTTAGAAATATTTCATTAGTGAATTAAATTAAATTATTAATTTTATTTTTATTTTATTATTAAATATTATTTGTTTATTAGTTGATGTTAATTATTTTTATTTAATGTTATTTAATTTAATAAATAAATATTTGATTGAAATGTTATTTAATATTTCATTTGCTTATTAAATTGTAATCAATATAGTAATGTTTTATTCTAAATGTTTGTTTGTATTTATTTATTTATTAATATTTGAGTTGGATAATTGTTAGTAGTAGTTATATTTTTGTTTATTAGTAAATCAACTTAATTGGTTTACTAAAATTGGTATGGTTGCATATCGTCTTGTTGTTGGATAGGATAAGTTTGTTCTTTGAAAATGATTGAGATTAATTATGAAGGTAATTTTGAATCGAATTGTGTGTTAACTGTACTATAGGGATTTAGTGGTATATTAAATTTAATATATATATATATTTGATAATTGATATCAAAAATGTGGAATGTTCTTTTGTTATGGAAGCAACTATTTGTTAAATGTTTATGTTTATACCGAAATTGGCAATTTTATTCTACTAAATTCCTAGAACGTTAATAGGAAACTTTTCTTTTATGAAGTGATATTAATATGACTATTTTGTCAAGTTTCCCTTATCAGTATAATGCGTTCTATAATCTATTTGTTCATGTTTATTACAAGGTTTAGGTGCTTGTATTCCTTTTTCAGTTATGTAAATTATGAATGTTGGCTTCTTGTTTCTGGACTGCATTCTTGTGCATTATGTGATTTCGGGCTTTAGATGGCCTAGGGGAAATAGAGGCAGGGTTATGTATTAGTTGGATTTTATTTCAGTATCATGTTTATGTGTGTGCTTATTCTGATTATCATCTATGTTTCGATCTTTTGGGCTCTTGTTGGTTATAATCTAGTTTTGGTATCTTTGTAATCATGTCAGTTTCTTATGTGTGAAACTACTTTTGAGATTACTTGGTAGTATACCTATTTTGATGTTTATGAGATTATGAGCCTAGGGGAGATTGATTAAGTGCATCTTAGGGGAGTGGCTTATGTAATACCCCAAAAATGGGCTATAGGTTCATTAACTTCCTATATCAACATATCGAATGAAATCGACATCAAAGTCCTAACCAAAGGCACATCGACACATCATCGAATCCTAATTGATTATCTTAAATTCTACATCGGGGAATATTCTTAGTAATATTCCTAATCATCATAATTATCTTTGATTTAATGATTATTTGGCGATAAATCCCATTTATCCTAAGTTTGATTAATTGAATATTTTCATATTTAATTAATTGGATTTAATTCTGCCACTTAATTATTTAATTGAATTTAATTATATTTATTCCTAAGTATTATTATTTAAATTTGACAATAAATCAAAATTCCTATTATTAATTGATTAAATTCTTATTTAATTAATTAAAGCAAGGTGTCATATTTAATAATATTATTTTTGAATAAAAGTTTGATTAAATGATTGATTAACCCATAAATCAATTGTTTTATTTTCAAAAATTAGTTAAGTTGAGACTAAATCACTTTATTTATTTATTAATTCATAATTATCCATGTGCACAATCAAAGAGAAGTTAAACTCTAAATTAGGCCCTATGAACACTATTCGTGATTCTTGAGAGATTGGATTCCCAGTGAAATCCTTCTTGATGATAGAATCCTTGTAGGTAGGGACGATACTTAGTGCGTTTCACATTCATCTTGGTTATTGCATCTTCTCTTATTGATCAATACATTCTCTCCCAGGAGAGGTTGATAGATCATGTGGGGTTGACATCACGAGCTTTGGTGAATCAAAATTGATTAGTGCACCTTCTCTTATTGATCGATACATTCTCTCCCTGGAGAGGTTGATAGATCACGTGGAGTTGACATCATAGACCTTGGTGAAGCAAAAATTTGTCTTAGCATGTCAGATTTATCTGTCTGCTTTGTTTGGGTTAAAAGTGAAAAGGCATCAAAAACCTTGGATCTAGAGCCAAGTCCCCTTGTGGTACAATACTGTGAGTCATCTTTAGAGAGGGTTAACCATAGCGGACATTCCCTTCATAGGGAAAACTGCGTTGACGGAACCTCAAGTGGTAATAGCCATTTTCACCGTGGTAGTCACAGCCGCTATATAAATGTCCTTATGGAAGAAATCTTCATAGGTGTGGTTCATTATTGGGTTGTCAGATCTCCCTAGCAGCTCTTGAAGATTAAGTTCTCGGACTGTGTCAAAACCCTGGTGCACCGGGATTGGAGTTCACCCCTTTGGATCATAAAAATTGCAGAGTCAAACCATTACTAAAAACCCTAGCGAGGCCAAATTTTCATTTTCTAGGGTATATGTGAGTTATTGCAAAACATTTTGAAACATACACAATTAGCGCTTCAGAGGATTAGAATGAATAAAATCACTTGATTGTTCATGCACAAGGTTGCTTTTGCCCTTGTTCATTATTTTTAGACATGCTTGAAATCACTAGTTTGCTATTTTTCATGCTTGTTTATCTATCTGGTTATTGAAAATGAACAAATCTATTAGAATCCTCAAATTTGGATAGTACAATTTGCAAACAAGTTGAAACTGAAAACCCTAAATTTTGTAAAATTTGAAGTGAAATCCTTTCGGGAGTCAAAAGTTGTTTTAGGAGGTTAGAAAGTCGTACGAGTTTTTCCAAGTGTCATTTCATTACTGCCCAACTGTCGTATGGTAAACAACCCAGTGTTGTATGAGTTTTGATGCCAAAAAATTTCAAAAGTCAAATCCTGCTAGCAACTGTCGTACGATTTTTTCAACTGTCATTTCATTACCTACCCACTGTCGTATGAGTCTACAAAAAGTCATTTGGGAAATTTTGAAAAGTTGTTAGAAAATTGTTAGAATTGCCATATACTTAGGTTTTTCATCCTAATTCCAGAATCTGTCAAACAAATCACTATATCAGGAATAGAGCAGTAGCCATTAAGAATCAGTACACATGTCTCAAAGAATCAGTACACATGAGGAAGAAATTTTAATTACCACTATGATGAAACAGATGCATGCTATGCAAGTTGAACTTAACAATCTTAAGAAAGAGAAGGAACCCAAGGAGTTCTCCATGGAAGCTCTATGCCCTTTTCCATTTGATAAGGACTTGTACATGTCACCATGCCCCCAGATAGAATTTGAGCAATGTGATAACCCTTATGATACCTCTTCCACAGAGAGTGACATGTCCATCTTTGAAGACTATGATGACTATGATGATGGACAATATAATGATACCTATGACACCTCTGTTCCTAAGAGTCCTCCTCGTCATGTGTTCCTACTTACTGGAAAGGGGATGTCACATTGGATAGATCGTGATGGTGATCCATATGATTCTGATTTTGAAAAAGACTTTGATGATTTTTGTGAACAATACCTTGATTATGATCCATCTACTACTGCTGAGGACTATAAAATGCATCGTGCTAGCTTGAAGCATCAATACTACAAGGATCTCTCCTCTAAGAACTCTCATGCTGAAAATAAAGATTACACTCTCAAGAAAGATCATGTTAATGTTGAACCTTTGTCTTGTGATGGTTCCCTTCCATCCCCTACTTCCTCCAATAACCATACATTTCCTAAAGCTTCCGAGTCTTTCAAATCTTTCACAGAACCTTCATTCGACACAAGCCCTGATACTTTTCATATGGTTCCCTATAGTTATCCTCAAGGGATACCTCTTAAAGATACTCAAGCTAACCTTCACTTGGCTACAAATACTTTCAATAATGCTAAACCTAAAGAGCCTAAGCCTTTATATGCTACAATGCCTACTTTAGCTAGTCCTTCACCATCTCTTCCAAAGTCTTCCATACCATTCCAACATGCTTCTTTGTCTTTAGAAGTGGCTCCATGTCAAGAGGACTCTAAAAATGATAAAGAAAAGAACATAAAAAAAGATCAAGATCAAGAAACCTCTATGTCATCCACTCCTTTTCATGATGTCTCTTATCCACCTCAGGGTTCTTTTGATCTTGCACACCCTTTTTCATGCATTCCACCATGTCTTAAGTCTTCTCCTAAGAAAGATCAAGCTACTACTTACACTATTGAGCTTATTCAAAATCAAAATTACCTTACTACACTTGCACTTTCCAAAGATGATACTTCCATTAAGGTTGGTAAAAATGGTGTTGTTACTTCCAATGTTAAGCCTATTGAAAATCAAGAGAAAAATTATGCGCTTATGCTATCCAAAGATCCTTGTCAAGATCAAAGTCTTCCATCTTCTTGTTCTGCCACTCCATGTTCGCTTCCACTTTCTATTCTTCCTAAGTCTTTGCAAGCTTTGAATAATCCTATCAAAGAAGGTGCTCATATTCAAGATGTACTTGATTCTATTGAAAATTCTAATGCTCACTCTAAAGATGTGGATATCCTTGGTTGTCATATAGATGCTGATGAACTTATTGATTATCATTTTGCATCTTCCACTGCCATCCTTGGACCTCTTCCACCACTACTAAGGGCTTCACATCTGCCTTCCATCTTGGGTCCTTATGTCCCTTCACTTTCCCCTCCTAACTCTCCTAATTCACCATCCATCTTGGGTCCTTACATACCTCCATCTCCTATCTTTCCTCAAGTTCAACATAGATGCCTACCCTTGAATCCTTTTCATCCACCCACCCATCTAAACCAGTCATATCCTTCTTCCACAAGTTCTGAGTCTTTTGGAAGTAACTTGAATGTTCAATACAAGAAAAAGAAGCAATACAAGAATCCATCAAAAAAAGAAGATCACCATGTCTCCTCTAATCGACATGGAGGCATAAAGTCAAAAGAGATATCTAAGAAAAAAACTACAAGATAAGTATGGGTTCCAAAATCCATCATTAAAGATATTCTCTCTAGATCATCAAAAGGAAATTAAAAGCCTATGGCTATATGGATTCCAAAGTCTCTCTTGAAAGAGACTGGTGTTTGGAAACAAGTGAATTTGACATTCAAGCTTCCAAAGGCTTCCACTTCATCTTCTTCCAAAAATATTTTTCTATTCCATGCGCCTAAACCACAACCTCTACTTTCCATTCACCATATTCCTTCACATATTCCTTCATTCACATTTCCTCCATCCTCTTGCCACCCTTCAAGGTGTGTGTTGATGTTGATCTTTCCTTCCATCTACCCTTTCACAATTCTTCCATTCATTATCCTTCTACCTTATATCCTTTTTTCTTATTTGCCTATTCCTCCTATCTTCCAACCTCACTCGCTTTACATAAAACCTTGTCCTCCATTTTCCTCTTCCATCTTCCTTTCCCTATCAACATCTTTGAGCATATCATTTTGAATCCTTGGAATATCACGTTTTATCCTTTCAAGGAGCATTATCTAAAAATCTTGCCTTCTTAAAAAAAAAAAGAAATGAATTTTTTTTTTTTTGAAAATGTGCCTTGGTGAAAACCTGGAAACAGGTGCCTTGGTAGCAAAAGTAAAGAGAAATAAATTCATCCTATGGTGAAAACCACTCCCTTGTGGCACCTTGGATAAGTATCGTGATGAAAACTTAGAAATCAGGCATCATGCATAGTTCTTCTACATATTTCATCCATTTCATCTTCTCTCTTTGATCTTGACAATGTTGATCTATACACGAACATTTGTCTATTTTGTGAGCTATCTTAGGATGATCTTTCTTTCATTCCCTTCCTGTTTAGCCTTCATATTTATTTTTCTCCATTCATTCTAGCCTTTCGCTATCATTTTCCCCATTGGTCTTGATCTAATAAAAGAAAACAGAGTAAAACACAGTGCTATGAAGCCTCTTGACATGTCTACTCTTTTGGACTACATCCTTTCCTTCTTTGGTATTACGCTTTTGTGACTTATCCTATGTTGGCCTTTCATTGCTTGTCCAAATGTGCTTTACATGACAATTTTTCCCTAGCTTGAGTATTCTTGAAGAGTTTGCCCTTGAGGATTTCTTCCCTTCATTCTCCTTCATTCTCTTGTCTTCCATCTCTTCCAAGAGCTTGCCAATCCCTCTTTTTCTCCACCTTGTTAGACATTGGGACTGCATGATATGATCTTGCTTGGGAGTTTTTAATGGAAAAAGATGCTATCAAGTATACCAAGTATCCGAACAAGTATAAGAACAAGTACCAGAACTAGTATCAGAACAAGTACCAAAACCAGTATCAGAACAAGTATCAGAATGCCTACTGGGGCTACACCTTTCACTTTAGTTTATGGGTCTAAAGTGGTACTACCTATTGAGGTTGAAATCCCATCACTAAGAATCAAAATGCATGGTCTAGTAACTGATGATGACTATAGAGTGTCTAGGTTGCAAGAACTTGAACTACTAGATGAGCGTAGACAAGTAGCGTATGATAATCTTAGAGTATATCAGAAAAGAATGTCTAGAGGCTACAACAAGAAAGTCAGACACAGAGAATTTCAAGTTGGCGATCTAGTCTTGAGAGAGAATCCTAAAAATCAATCACATAGAGAGTGCAAGGGGAAGTTTGAACCCAACTGGCTGGGTCCCTTTGTAATCACTACTACTTTTGGCTCTAGTGCCTATCAACTCTCAATGACTAAAGGAGAACAGCTCTGAGAACCAATCAACATTCTCCATCTGAAGAATTTCTATGCCTAAAGCATTCAGTCTATGGTAAAATATCCTAAAAAAATCTTTAAAATTGGAAAAAGTCCTAAAAAAATGAACATCTTGGTGAAAACCTAGCAATAGGCACCTTCATGATTCACAAAAAAATAAAAAAATATCAAAAGTACAAAAAAAAAAATTAAAAAAATGAAAAATACAAAAAAAATGAGAAAAAGAAAAAGTGCCTTGGTGAAAACTTGGAAACAGGCGCCTTGGTAGCAAAAATAGAATCTCTGCCAAGATGGTGAAAACCTAGCAAACAGGTGCCACTTATTTCAAAAAGCTCCATCTATCAGTGCAATCTTGGTCTTTCCCAGCTTTCAGTCTTGCTTTAGTTTGTACATATCTCCCGGTTTGTTTCAGCATTTCCAGTTTTCAATAAGTCAGTCCGTACACCAATTAGCTCAAGTGTCTATATCCTATCACTGTTAACATTTGGGGGCAATCAATGTCATATCCTATGGTCTCCTAGTATATCTTAGATGTGTCATATCTAGTCAAAGTCCTTTGAAGCTTCATTTGAGTCAGTCAAGTCTGTCTCGTCTCTAGAAAGGATTTTGCATCTACAACAATGCAATCAAACATCAAACACAAACTGAAAACAATCTGTGCTTGTCATGCTTTTATCTCCTTGTATGCTTACTGATTCGCATTGAGATTTTTGCATATTGTGTCCCTTCGAGCTCTTCGATGATGTCCTTTATAGGATTTAGAGAGTGATGACTAGGGGCATAATCTTTTCTTTGTCTTCTGCTTGTATGTGAGAATTTAACATCTTTGGAAATTCTAGATTGAAATGGTGTCTGACTGTAAGAGCCTCTATCTTGAATTGGATGGCCATGTGTACCTCGACCATTGATACCTAGAAAATTCAAGGAAGTTTGATCTAACTATTGTCTTTTTGAGTAAGTTCTTTCTCCTATTGTGAAACACAATCTTACCTAAGGATGTGAACGATAAAGGGTCACTACGGGTAATTCACACTAGATTTAGAATGATCTCTTGACTGTTTGATGTGTTTGAATTGCAAGGTGTATTTAGGTCATCATGAAATTTATGTTTTGATGCTTATACAAATTGCTATATCAAAATGGACATGATACTCAGGTCATCTTGGCGCTTGTGCCTTGGTGCTTGTATCTAATCTGACATTCCGAAAATAAAACCAATATTTATATGTCCATGGTTGTTTGACCAGTGGGTGTTGTATTGGTTCTTGAGCATTACAAATCAATATTCATATGTCTATGGTTTCATGGGTAGTGGGCATTGTATTGATTTATCTGGTTACCTAAAAGTTCAATGATGATAACAAATTGACACATGATCAGTGAGTAGGTCCTAGGTCCTAGGGTTGCATTATCATCTTGCATGTTTCTTTGCATTTTTGCACTTTGCATGATCTCACAAATTGCTTGAACACTTAAAAGATTCTTCAATCACCTCTTCCAATCTAACAAGAGCTGAATCCCACACGAAGGTTCCTCCAATGAAATAGAAAGTAGAATCCTTTTTCGGGATCAAAATCAAAATCTAAAATCATTCATATTATTAACTACTTGCATAATCAACCTTCAATCATCACAGAAATCTAGTATTCAACTTAACTGATTATCTAACATCAAACTATCAAAATTTCAAACTTTTAACTATGGTCAACTCATGGTCAAACCTAGTCTACTTGGTCTCCAAGACCTCCAAATGATGCAAAACATGTTCTCAGATGTGTATAACCACTTTTCAAATCAATTAACATGCTTCTAAACCATTTAACGCTGAATTTTCTTGTCAAATTTCAATTTTAATCCCAAAGGGGGCATGGTATTGCATATCATTCAAAGTCTATAGTCTAATTTGAAATCATATCTTTGCTGAAATCATATCTTTCCTCATTAATCAAGACAACAATCATGTCTAGTTGCTGATTCATCAAAAGACCTCATCACTCGGGGCAAATCAATCATCACTCGGGGCATATCAGATTCATTGAGATCCATATCAATCTGGTATTCTCTTAATCTTGTAAATTGTATCAATTTTTTTTGTAACTATTAGTTCAACTGTGTTATTTCCTTGATTCTTTGGTAATTGAAGGGTTTAGATGTGATACCTACATGGTTCTTCTAAGACAATCAAGTCTAGAACCGGTCACTCACTTCTTTGCAATCCTAAGGTTCAGAATCAGGTATTTTGACACTCTTTCACAATCATCAGTTCATCACTCCTATAGTGAACATTATCTTTGGTCATTCAGGACCTAATATCTTCAAATCTTTCAATCATCATATCTTTCAAATCAGTTTCATATCTTTATCATACACAGACTATCTTTGAACCACTGCGCCTCGCACAGTAATTCAAAGAGGGGCAAAATGTAATACCCCAAAAATGGGCTATAGGTTCATTAACTTCCTATATCAACATATCGAATGAAATCGACATCAAAGTCCTAACCAAAGGCACATCGGCACATCATCGAATCCTAATTGATTATCTTAAATTTTGCATCAGGGAATATTCCTAGTAATATTCCTAATCATCATAATTATATTTGATTTAATGATTATTTGGTGATAAATCCCATTTATCCTAAGTTTGATTAATTGAATATTTTCATATTTAATTAATTGGATTTAATTCTGCCACTTAATTATTTAATTGAATTTAATTATATTTATTCCTAAGTATTATTATTTAAATTTGACAATAAATCAAAATTCCTATTATTAATTGATTAAATTCTTATTTAATAAATTAAAGAAAGTTGTCATATTTAATGATATTATTTTTGAATAAAAGTTTGATTAAATGATTGATTAACCCATAAATCAATTGTTTTATTTTCAAAAATCAGTTAAGTTGAGAATAAATCACTTTATTTATTTATTAATTCATAATTATCCATGTGCACAATCAAAGAGCAGTTAAACTCCAAATCAGAAAATCAATGCAAGTTATTGACTTTTTGCAACTCAACATCATTTTTGAGTTTTAAAGTTGATCTAAACTTCTAATTTGAGTTAAAAAGTTATTTTTGCATGATTTGCATATTTTTGTGAATTAAATTATCTTTATTTTCAGATAACTCAAAAATCAAGCTGAGTTAATTTGAGTGATTTATGGCTTTCTTTCATGCACGTCCAAAGCCTTGGATTTTTATAAAAACAAGGCTCAGCTCTTCATAATTCATCTCTCAAATCCACAGAATCTCATAATTTGGCAAGCTCATGCTGGCACATTGGTGTCTGGAGGATCAAAGCTTATTGCGAATCAACCATGTTTTGTGAGATCACTTTTGTTTTCATATTATTGTTAGATCATTTTAGCATATCAAATTTCCATATTAGGATAGATTCATATCAAGTTTTCATCATATCATTGCATAGAAAATAAAAAAAAATATAGATTTATTGCATTCATATTTCATATCAGTTTTGCATTCAAATCCTTCATTTAGGTGTCGTCAAGGTCACTGATCTTGATAACAATCTGAGAACATCATACTCGCACCTATTAGAAGGTAGTAAATCACCTGGTTAGTTTAGCTTTCAATTCATTGCACGATTTCATTTTTGCTAACCTCTAATATTTTGCTGAAGTGTTGTGTCTACAGATCAAGTACAATTTTCACACACAGCTTACAATAGGGGTCAAGACCCAAAGTGGTTAGTACCTAGGTAGCCTATTGTAGGTTATGTAATTAAGTGATAATATAGTAATCAAAATATGTAGAGATCATTAAAAAGATAATATAGAGTATGGTTATGATTAGAATTCCTCATATCTAAGAGAGAGTATTCTAATCCCACATGGATCATATTGAGGGTCCGAGGCCCAGAGTGGTCAGTCTAGGGTAACTCAATGCTTGAGGGTTCAGGGTCCAGAGTGACCAGTCCAAGGTAACTCAAGTAGTTAGACATGTGATGACACTCCCATAGCATGTAGCCTAGATCATCTCTTGAGTTTTTTGTTTATGCCTCTGGATTAGTGTGTCTTACCTTTCACTTTATTGTTTTGTACCTTGAGTAGAGAGCTTTCAGGATTCCTTGCTCAGTGGTTTTATCCTTATATGGTTTTGATAATCCAATTGGTGTTTTTGGTTATCTCCTCAACACAGTGGGGTAGACCTTTTTGGTTCTACATGGATGGGTGGTAGTGATTCTTTACCATTTGAGATTCGACATCCTGGTGTCAGTGCTATTGATACTTTTGCAGTTGGATGCCCTTATGGTTCTTCATTGATTCTTCATTGTTGGTTTCTTATCTTATCTTCATTTATGTAATCCTATATTAGTGTATCACATGTGATACCTAATATGATCATTGTAATTTTATGTTAGATTTATTATTACATACCCTACGACATGTGCAGTGGATGTCAGTTTATTAGTTATCATGGATGTCCATGAGGATTGTTTATATTGTTGTAAGTTGTATTTGTATCATTTATGATATGGAATCTTTTGTTATCTTTCTTTAGTTATATTTTTTTCTTAAGTAATTCTACGTCAAGGAACCCTCGAGTTTTGTAATCTCTTTTAGTTGTTGGTTTAATGTGAGTTAATGGTAATTGCTTCCGCACTATTGGTTATCTTGTATGTTAACTTTAGAAGAAGAAAAAATGTTCACCAAACTTAGTAGCAAGTTATAGGTTAATCTCTCCTGGGTTCCCTAGTGGGGTGTTACAATTGCTGACAGAAATGCAGATTGAAGTGGTTGAGTTCAAGGAGCTTAAGAAATTGTATCTAGGGGATCCTAATTTTGGTGAAGCTTGAAAAGCTTGTAAAGAACCTGTTACTCTAGACAGAACGAAGTGGCTGAATTTTATCATCTAGGATGATATGCTATTCAGAGGGAGTCAGTTGTGCATTCTAAGAAGTTCTATGAGGGAGAATCTCATCAAGGAGAAGCATAGTGGAGGATTGGCTGGACATTTTGGTCATGATAAAACCCTTTTTTTGGTTAGTGAGAATTATTATTGGCCACAGTTGTAGCAGGATGTCAAGAAGTTTGTATAGAGTTACAGAATATCTCAGATGGCAAAAGGAGTGTAGCAGAATATAGGGTTGTATCAGCCATTACCTATACCAAAGAAGCCTTGGGAGGATATCAGTATGGACTTTGTTCTTGGTTTACCAAGGACACAGTGGGGACATGATTCAATTTTTGTGGTAGTTGACAAATTTTCAAAGATGGCACATTTTATTCTCTGCAAGAAGACTAATGATGTTGTTCATGTAGCAGAATTGTTTTTCAGAGAAGTGGTGAGACTACATGGTTTGCCAAAGAGTATAGTTTCAGATAGGGACACTAAGTTCGTTGGATATTTCTGGCGTACATTATGGAAGAAGTTGAAGACAGATTTGAAGTTCAGTTCATCACATCATCCATAGACTGATGGATAGACAGAGGTGGTGAATAGGAGTTTGGGGAATTTACTAAGATGTTTGGTTGGAGATAAGTCAACAGGATGGGATTTGATTTTACCATAGGCAAAATTTGCATACAATAATTCTGTCAACAGGAGCTTTGGTAAATCACCATTCCAGATTGTATATGGGAGTAGTCTAAGAAATGCATTTGAGCTGAGGAAGATAGATAAAGGAGAAATAAGTAGTGTTGAAGCTGAGGATTTGCAGAACATTTGAAGAACATCCATGAGGAGGTGAGGAAGCACATTACCAAGATGAATGCGTAATATAAGGCTAAGGTAGATGAGAAAAGGAGGCATAAGGAATTTCAGGTTGGAGATGAAGTCATGGTTCATTTGTGGAAGGAGCGATTTCCAGTTGGTAGATACAACAAGCTAAAAATGAAGAAGTTTGGGCCATGTAAGATACTGAAGAAGCATGATTCAAGAAATGCATATGATGTAGAATTATCTACTAAGCTGAATATTTCACCATTGTTTAACATTTTAGATTTGAAAAAGTATCATGAAGGAGGTGTTGAAGATGAGATCACAGTAGCACAGTGGAGTATTCCAGCAACTAGTTCAGATACTAAGGAGATTGAGGATATACTGGACAGTCGTGTTGGCAGAAGCATAAGGAACAGGACATATGAAGAATATCTAGTCAAGTGGAAAGGACAACCTGTTGAAGATTCATCATGGTTGACAAAGTAGGAGGTTAACCATCTTGGTTTCCCTCTTCACACCTGAGTTGTGACAGGGTCACTTCTCAAATTACCTCGGGTGTCTGATGCAGGAGCATCCTGGGTGTAAGAGCAATCTTGCATAACCCAAAAATATTTTTGGTTTCTTTTCAATAAGGGCTATCTTGTTTAGAGTTTCCATTTATGGAAACTTGCTACTTTTAGTAAGTTGGTCATATGATCTCAGAATGTTTTGATTTCACAGTTGGAGGTTCATCTTAGTCATATCAACCTGTCTGTAAAGTTTCATTGCTAGATCAAGTCTAGTTTTGAAGATATTGAAACTTTTCAATTTTGGAAATAGGGTACAGAAACTTTGAACTCAATTTTGAAGGCTTTAGAGGCCCTGAATGAGGTTGAATTTTTGGCTGAATGAAGCTTGCTTACTTTAATTGTTGTAGAGCTCCTCGCGCCCTTTCTGAAATGGGGTTATAATAGTCAATCGGGTCGACGGGTGATGACTTATGGTCTTCAGCAGTTGGGTCACCTGAAATGGTGAAAAATGATTTTCTTTCAAAATTTTTGTTTGGGTTTCAAAAGTTATTTTGAGCTGACTTTGATGTAATAAAATGAAAAATAAAATAATTCTAAGTTTGGTCTGCCTTGTTGGCTAAAAATTCTGGAACCTTCCCAAGCGGTGGAAAATTGCCTATATAAGGAAGGTTGTAGTGTTGTCTTAGGCAGTTCGGGACAGTTCTAGTAGTAGATCTGGGTATTGATTTGAGGCTTTGTCCTATAGAATATTGTAAGGGAATGCCTATGTGGCTTTGCATACTATAATTCTAAAAGTTTGTAATTCCACATTTGGGGAGATAATAAGAAGCCAATTTTTTGTTCTTGCATATTGTTGTTGTTTCTATGTTTCTGTTATGTGTTTGTGGTATTAAAGGGAGCAACCTTCATCACATGCATCCATAGATATGATATCACATAGTACCTCATCATGGTATTTGCCAATCTTGAATTTCACTAGGCATTGTTCATTGACCATGACCTTGTGGTCATCATGAACCCAAGCGATCCGGTATGGATGTGGGTGTTTCTATCTCTTGAGCTTCAACTTTGTGACCATCTATTCTAACACTAAATTTTCAGTGCTTCCACTATCAATAATCACATCACAACACTTACCCTCACACTTGCATCTAGTGTGAAACAGGCTCCTCCTTTGCTCAGGTTCATTCTCACTACTTAGTAGGAGTCTTATGTTAATCAATGTTTCTCCTCTTTTACCATCTTCAGAATGTGATGATCTAGCATCTTCATATACATGTGCAAGTCTAGCCTGGCCTTCATTTCTCCTATTTATTCTTCCTTGGCATTGAGGACATTCAAATGCCCCATGACCTTCTTCTCCACAGTGAAAACATGTTCCATGGAAGCCTCCTCTTCCTGATCCTTTTCCTCTTCCTCTTCCTCACTGATCTTTATTATTCTGATCATGGAAATGATTGGATGTGTTTCCTCTCTGATTTTTATTTCTACTGGCCTCATCCTTCTTTTTCGGATCTTCATTTTGGTCACCATATGACCATCCACCAGATCATCCACCACAACCTCTTCCATTTTGTCTTCTCTCGAACTTCTTTTTTAACTTCTCCTCTACTTTTAGGGAAAATTGGTATGCATCTTCAATACTATTCATCCGAACCCAATTCAACTCCTCCTAAATGCTCAACCTCAACCCTTTAAGGTAACAAACAACTTTCTCCTTATTAGCTTTTGCATGGCCTATTCTGATGAGGATTCGATAGAACTCCTCTGTATACTCCTAAATAGATCTTCCTGCTTGCTTCAAAATTTGAATTTTCTTCAGTAGGTCAAGCTCATAATCAACAAGAATGAACTGTCACTTTAATTTTTCCGCCATCTGATCCCATCTTGTGATTTTATCCTTTCCTCTTCTATTTCACTCCAATTGAATCTCTTGCCACCAGGTCTTCGTATTACCCTTCACTCTGGCCTTCACAAACTTGACCCTATTAGTATCCTCAACATCTTCATATTCAAAATATTCTTCTAATTCATTGATCCAATTGATCAACTCCTCTGGGTTAAGATTTGCTGAAAATGCAGGAACCTCAATCTTAGGTCTTTTCCCGATCTTGGAAATGGCCCAAAAAAGTCTTTCTTCCTCCTGGTTCAGAATTTTACCTTCTTATTGATTAGAATTTCCTTCTCCCTCAGTTTCATCTTCGCTTTCATCTCTGACATTAAGATTCATTCCTCTACAAATCTCTTCTTGCAATGCTCGTAGTTGTCTCTGGAGTGCTCTAACCTCAGACATCACAACACCAGCTCTTACCCCACATTCCCTTCATGGAGGCATTTTTGCACTGCTTGCTGAAACCCTAACCATGGTCCTGGTGCAAACTACCTCACAGTCGGTGATTTATTTACACACTCAGGAACTCCCGCTCTAATACCACTTGATGAAGGATGCTCCCCTTAATACCACAAACACATAACAGAAACAAAGAAACAACAACAATTTGCAAGAATAAAAAATGGGCTTCTTATTATCTTCACAAATGTGGAATTACAAATTTTAGAATTACAATATGCAAAGCCACATGGGCATTCCCTTTACAATATTTTGTAGGACAAAGCCTTGAATTATTACCTAGATCTACCTAGAACTGCCCTAGACAACACTACGGGCCTTCTTTATATAGAAAATTTTCACCGCCCAAGAAGGTTCTAGAAATTTATCCCTTAAGGCTGACTATACATAGAATTATTTTATCTTCACAATTTTTACAATAGGGTCAGCTCAAAAGAAATACAAAATATGCTTTTAGGTAGCCCAAATTCTGGAGGCCATAACTTTCTAACCATAGCTCTGTTTATCTATTATAACCACTTTTCAGAAATGCCAGGATGGGATCTACAGTGCCTGACTCACACAAGCTCTAGTCAGATGGGGGTCGTTTGTGATCCGAAGCCTCTAAGGCCTTCAAAATTGACCTGAAAGATTTCATACCCAAAAACCTCAATAACTTCACCAATACATATGATGTGGCAATGAAACTCAACTGGTAGGCTGATATGACTAAGATGAACCTCCAACTATGAAATCAGAACATTCTGAGATCATATGACCAACTTACTAAAAATAGTAAGTTTCCATAAATAGCAACTCTGCACAAGATAGCCCTTATTGAAAACAAACAAAATATTTTGGGTGATGCAAGATTGCTCTTACACCTAGGATGCTCCTGCATCAAATGCAAAAGGGGGAGATTGATAGTCCTAAGAGTTATTTTTCTATCATTAGTTATGACAAAGTCATATTGGTTGTCAAAGTAATTCGGTAAAGAAGGAAAGTCAAGTTGGTAAGAGCTTCAAGCTATTCGGTGAAAGGAAATAAAGGAAAGGTCATTTTCGGTTAAGATAAAGGAAGTTTAGTCACTAAGAAAGGAAGAAACAAGCACCAAACACCCCATTGTACTAAGTTACAATGTCCACTAAACCGAGAGATGATATAGTTACCAAGAAATAGAAAAAAAATGTATTATCGAGCATGACAGGTCGACACAAGGAGAATCTCTAGTTACATTGACTTGGACACTGAGTAGAAAATGGCTTACAAATCTTGAGGAGATTATCTGATAGAGTGTCGGAGATTTAAACATGATTATTATGCATGATTACAAGGTGAGATCCACCAATAAGAATTAAATGTGAGATATGCATTGGAGGAGTAACCAATGCTAGCACTTCTTAAGGAGATGATTATAGAACATTTCCACCACTTCTAGAATTGTATATAAATGGATCAAAATGTGGAGATTAGAGAGAGAGAATGATAGATTTCATGTGTGAAGGAGAAATTACAGATAGAAGGTGATGAGGAGAGAAGCTATCAAGTAACAGAGTAGTAAAGAGAAGAGAGTAATTATGATTTAGAGTTGAATCTACCTAGTATAGAGTTGATATTGTGAGTGAAGCACAATATGAGGTAATTAGTTAATTAGCATAAAGAGTCTGAAATACATATGATTGATGCAAGTACTATAGACATTTTTTACTGATTAAGTTTGTAATCAAAATTGTAAAATCTCTTAACCAAGCAGATCCTAATAGGTCTTGCATTATAAATCCTTTAACAGGGTACAATTCTTAGATTAGAATTGTAAAATCCTTTAGAAAGGTAGACTTAACTAGTCTTAAGACTCTTAACTGGGTTAATACTCTTAACAGGGTAAGCTATCAGAAATAGCTAATAGTGTAGCTCTAACTGAGAAATTGTTTTACTATAGTAGTGAAGTTTTTTGGGTGTCATCCTCACCATAGTTTTTATTGTCTAACAAGGATTTCTATGATACCAAAATGAATATTTTATTATTTATGTTTATTGCTAACGCTTTATATGTTTCATGTGATGCATGCAAAAGTTGTGAATTTGGTAAATGGTTAAAAAGGATAGTTAAAAGTGTTTTACAGTTCTGATTCACCTCTCCCCTCTTAGTAATCACCTTTCCATACTTAGTCCAACAAAACTCTCTGAAAGGTTGATTCAGGGTAGTCAAAGATGGATCAAAGTAAGTCAAAATTATTCAACACAAGCTCCAAGGTGGTCAAATTTGATCAAAACAAGATCCTATCATCATAAAATTAATTTAGAATAGTATTGTTTCAATCCAAGTCATTTTCTACTTGGTTTCAATCAATTATTCATCATCCTAATCACTGGGCAACAAGAATCTACCATTTTAAGTTTGATTTCACTCCTGAGGGAGAATGATCATATCAGAAATCTATCAATCAAATCAAGAAATCTTTGCAACATCATCATCGAATCAAAGATCATATTGAAGAAAATCAAATCACATCTCTAGGGGCATCAACTTCATCAGGAATGATATAAATTTTTGGCTTTACAATCAATCAACATCATCAATTTTGGAATGAGTGATTTCATCAAAATTCATATCAAATTACTTGGTCTTATCAATCAAATAGGGGCATGCCAATTTCCTTCTATCAATTTGGGATTGTCAGATAATTGAATTCATCAAGACTCATATCAAGTTGATTATCTATGTCTAATCATAACATATTATAGACATTAATTAGTTTCATCACATCAAATCAAACTAGTTATTATGTCATAGAAAGCATCATTATTTTTGACATCTTTTTCAACATCGATCAATTTCATCACTTCAAATAAAATTGATTATTCATCATCATAATGATCTTTTAAAATTTCATTGCTTCAAATTAGATTGAATATTCTGGTTAGCTCTTATTGATCTTTGTCCCATCAAGATTGGAGTTAGTATGGCTGATTCATGACCAATCAAGTTCAGAATGGATAGCTATACATCTTCAATCAAATTGAATTTCATTCAAACTCAAAATTCTCAATCATCAAATTAGGAATAGTTTCATCACTTCACATCAAGCTATTCTTTGAGTCAACATCAATCTATTATTTGAATCAACACGTTGCTCGTACAAAAATTCAAAGAGGGGAAAATGTAATCACCCTAAAATGGGCTATTCTAACCAAAGGCCCTATTTGCCCTAATTCAAAACCAACTTCTTAAATATGCTAGTCTAATTACCTGATTACTGGCATAATTCATCAAAATCATCAAAATAAACTAATCAGTCATCAAACATCATCAAATTGATTAAATCCCCTATTAATTAGCTCTAGCCTAATTAATTAAATCAAATCTCAAAATCCCATGGCTAAGGAAATTAATTAATTTGATTTAACTAATTGTCCTAATTTCCAACTCAACTCACAAAAGGACAAATCGGTTGAATCTATTCAATGAGCTGCAATCACATGGATTACTCAAATTTTTTATCTCAACCCCTCTTTTGGAATTCAATCTCAACCATTGAATTCAAATTCAAATAAATTTCCCTCTAATTCTCACAATTGGAAATCTACAACTAAACACATGATCAAGGCATTTTGATATGGCTAGATTTTATGTAATTACATGTTTAATTTAGTTTAGCATTAATATCATAGAAATTTACATCATTATTAGCTTCATTTTCATTAATATAGATCATTTGTATCAATTCATCTTAATTGCATTTATGTAGATGCATTCTAGTTTGAATCTTCCATTTTGTGATTCCAAGTTCAGTTTTATCATCTTGAGACTTCCTTCCCCATTTCCTATTCATTTGAAATCTTATCTCATCAATATTAACTTGAGATTTTTCATTTAGTTGTTCCTTGGTTGGGGATTTACCTCGGTACCTGCAGTCTTTGGCTAGGTGACTGACCTTGTGACAATGAAAATAAGCCATTCTAGAGTTCCTCCATGATCTTCTATTGTTCATACCATGCATCCTAAATAAATTTGTCGCAACATGACCAAATCTCCCACAAGTAGTACAAGTAATTCTTGTATTGTAGTACTATGGTATAGTTGATCCTTGTTGGTTGTTTGCAACATTTTTTTAGTTAGGAATCCATTTCCTATTCTTTCTCTATGACCTGGATTCTTAAGATTTGTGAACATATCTATTGCAGTTGTTACAATAACCATTGAATCTTGGCTTCCTTGAATTTCTAGAAACCCTTGATCTACACTCAAATGTTTTATAACCATACTTATTTCACTTATAACAATGACAAGTAAACTTATGAGTACTTGGTGGATTACATATTTTTCTCCTATAGATATTTGTTGTATGGCCTCGTTTCCCATAATGATAACAAGTAGGCTTCTTTGTCTTTGGTGGGATAGAAACATTATCTCAGTTGGTTTCTTGTTTAGAGGACTCACCCTTCTTGGTAGTATTGTTTGCATTGTATCCAAGTCCAATAGTATATATCAATTATCTTTGACTTCTTATCTATTTATCCAATATCCTTGGTGATTCTTCATTTCTTTTCAAGGCTTCATTGGCATATTTTTTAGATTTCAGTTCATTCATCAGATGTTCATTCTTTGATCTCAGTTCAACAATCTCTCCAACTTTCCTTGCAACTTCCTGATTTGTATCGACTAGTTGGTCTATCAAGTTGTAGTGAATTTGTGTCAACCTCAGTATTTCCCCATATTTAACATTCATCCTTGTATTCATTTGTTTTCTCTCATCTTCAACCATTATTTTTTCTTCAACTTTCCCTTTTTGTTCTAGGAATTCACACATTCTTATTGATTGAGCTTCTTGTTATTTTTTTAGTGCTTTCACCTGATCAGCTAGGTTTTTGTTCTTTTCAGTCAGTTCTAATATTGCATCTTCAAATTCATCAGACATACTTCCCTCTAACACTTCTTCAAGTTCTTCAACCTAATCTTGACTATCCTTCAATTGTTGTCCTAGCTCCTTTCTCTTGTTGAGTGAATGCTTCATTTTTATCCTTAATTCATCAATCTGCTCATTATCCATCCTCAATTCCATGTCCATGTTATCAATCACACTTTCATACTTATAAATTTCCATTCCTTCAAATTTTTCCTCTCAAGTGGTTAAACTTCTTAATAAGAGACACTTCTATGATACCAATTGTTGGACTATGGAAATGTGATTACTGAGAGAGGAGGGGTGAATCGGTACTGTAAAACACTTTTAAGTATCCTTTTTAGCCATTTACCAAATTCACAACTTTTGCATGCATCACATAAAACATATAAAAAATTAACAATAAACCTAACTCATAACACATTCATTTTAGTATCACATAAATCCTTGTTAGAGGATAAAAACTATGGTCAAGATGACACTCACAAAACTTCACTACTGTAGTAAAAAGCTTTCTTGGTTAGAGCTACACTATTGTCTATTTCTGATAGCTTACCTTGTTAAGAGTATTAACCTAGTCAAGAGTCTTAAGACCAATTAAGTTTACCTTGATAAAGGATTTTACAATTCAAATCTAAGAACTGTACTCTATTAAAGGATTTACAATCTAAGACTTGTTAAGATCTTCTTGATTAACAGACTTTACAATTTTGATTACAAACTTAATTAGTAACAAATATGTCTATAGTACTTGCATCAATCATATGCATTTCAGACTCTTTCTACTCTTTAACTAATTACCTCATACTATGCTTCACTCATAATATCAATTTTGTACTTGGTAGATTCAACTCTGAATCACAATTACTCTCTTCTTTTTACTACTTTTTTACTCAGTGGCTTCTCTGCTCATTGCCTTCTATTTGAAATTTATTCTTCACACATGCAATCTCTCATTCTCTCTCTAATCTCCACATTCTGATCCATTTATATACAACTATATAAGTGGTGCAAATGTATTAGAATCACCTCCTTAAGTGATGCTAGAATTTGTTACCCCTCCAATGCATATCTCACATTTAATTCTTATTGGTGGATCTCACCTTGAAATCATGCATAATCATCATGTTTAAATCTTTAACTCTCTATCAGATAATCTCCTCAAGATTTGTAAATAATTTTCTTCTCAATGTCCAGGTTCAATATATCTATAGATTCTCCTTGTGTCGGCCTGTCATGCTTAGTAATACATTATTTTTCTATTTCTTGGTAACTATATCATCTCTTGGTTCACTAGACATTGTAACTTGGTACAACTAGGTGTTTGGTACTTAGTTCTTCCTTGCTTGGTGACAAAACATCTTTTTTCATAACCAAAAACTACCTTTCCTTTATTTCCTTTTACCAAATACCTTGAAGCTCTTACCAAATTGACTTTCCTTCTTTACAAAATGACTTTGACAACTACTATGACTTTTTCATAACTAATGACTAAAAAATAACTCTTAGGAGTAGCAAAGTTGACCAAATAATCGATGATGCAGAATGCTCTCCATTTATTATTGATTCAATTTTGTGCTTTTGTTGATATTTTTTTACTTTGTTTGACAAAAATTTGACCTTGATTTGACTGAGAGGTAACTAATATTTGGCTGGCTTGTATACCCCAATTAAATTTCATATTTGTACTCCTCCATTCAATTTTAGTCTCAATTTCATATCTCGGTTGAGTTGAGTTGAGCTATATCTCTATCATTTGATTGCTATCCCAATTTTTATTTATTTTTGGCAAAAACTGCTTTCCCAAAATTAGGGTAAAAAAGGTTAAAAATTTAAAACCATTTTCATTTACCATTTTACTTTTTAATTCTTGTGACTATTTTGAGCTCTGAGTGTTTTGATGGTGATTCCTTTAGATAAAAATAGATTTGAGCTTTCCCAACGATACCAAAATCTAGCACACTATGGACCTCCAGTATGTTGATCATCTTTTTGGAATTTTCTATGTAAATTTGATTAAATTTCATTCATTTTTGTACCTTGTAGTGCATTTGAATTCTAATTCATTTTCTATCAACATGGGGTTGTATTTTGTAATTTGATAGTTTTGTGAGTTTTATTATATCTGGTCTAGGTCACAACTTGTCTTCCCTGAGTCATTTCTTGTCATACAATTTTTGTTTTCAACAACTTTCTTAGTCATTTTCTACCATTCATGCGTCATTTTCTGATCCTGGGTCACATGCTATCAAAATAAGGTCACACTTGGTTTTTGGATTGCATTTTATTTATCCTAAGTCATTTTTAAGAAATAGAGTTGCACTGTTAGGAATGAATGCTGAATATATCCTATGGGGGACTATTAGCAGCCATTCTGTAGCAGTTGTTGTTGCATTCATGACTGTGATTGTCATTGATGTCAACATAGTAACCTACTGAAGATTAGTAGAGAAGTAGATAGTGCTTAAGTTAGCACACTTGGGATATTGAAGATGAAGCTATGTGATGTTGAGGACTTACTCTATGATGTGTTATAAAATCATGGTTAAGAGCACAAACAAAAATTCATTTATTCATGGAAGTTATGAGCAAATCAGTGGAAGCAGTATTCAGGCAGTGTTCCTGAGTAGCGGTTTGTGGAAATTAGATGATATCTCCTAATCATGATGGAATCTGGTTATGTTTAGTTAGAGAGTAGTTGAAGATATGTTGATAGTGATTTCGATGATAGTGCAAGATTCGAGGTCACATGAGTGAAGAATTATATTAATTGGAAGCTGACAATTTTATGTAATTTTGATGTAACATGTGGAAGATTTTATTTTGTAATTTGTATGCCGACTCATTTGTAATTACTTGAGTGTGGTATAAATGAAGGAATTTTCTCCTTGTTGTAATATAGAAGTGGAATTTAATTATGTATGATATTGTGAAAGTGAATTTGTGAAAGAGGATATGCGAAGTACATAGATCTAGTATTGAGATCTGTTGTAGTAGTTGGTGTGGTTTGGCACAGTCAAAGGAGAAGTATTGAATTGTTGAGATCAATAATCTTTTGGTATTATTTTTTTGAGTAATAAAATGATCAGTTGGACAATGAGTTCAATGATCTTCACCTGAAGTTGTTTGGGCAGTGGGTCCTTCTGTCTTCTATAACTCCTAACAGAGTTAGAATCTTTTAGCAGGGATTCAAAATCTCCTAATAGGGATTCATATGTACTGAATGTATTTCATAAGACTCCTAACAGAGTCCATCCTCTCACAAGGAATATTCATATTAGTACATCTTTTGCGGGCATCATTCCCACTAGGGTTTACTCTTTGATCAAGAGGTTCCCTAGTCAACATATCTTCTGTCATTGTGTTATTGTGTATGAATATCTTTCTATGGTTGTTGGTTAGATTTCTTACATGGTTAAAATCTATTGAAGTTGATAAAAGTTATATTTATCTGATAACTAATTCACCCCCCCCCCCCTTCTCATTTATCTTGGTGGACTTTACTTTCTAACAATTGGTATCAAAGCAACAAGTCCTTGAAGGAAAAGTTTAACAACTTAAGGAGATCCATGGTGAATCATTTTAGGAAAGAAAACCCTAAATTTTATGGAGTAAATTTTTACAGATGGAAAGAAAAGATGAAGACACACCTACTTTGTTTAGGACCAAGTTATTGGTTAATCACAAAAAATTAGAAGACTATCATTGATGAGGATAAAATTGAAGATTGTACTGATGGAGAGAGAGATCTATTCATGGGTACCATACTTTCTAGAGAAGCACTTTTGTCATCCCTTCTGAACATTGAGTACAGTTAGGTAAAATATCTAAAAACATCTCATGAAATTTGGTTAGATTTACAATCTACTTTTGAAGGTAATGAACATGCAAAGAAAGTTAGATTACATAATTGGATATGTGCATTTGAAGATATAAGAATGATGGAATATAAATCTATTAGAAGCTATATTGGTAGAATGTCAGAGATTGTTGTAGGTATAAAATCTTGTGGAGGAAAAAAGACAGAGAATGAAGTGATATGGAAAATTTTGAGGACATTGACTCCTACATTAAAGTAGCCAACATGGATGATTAAACAAGTTATACCTTTTACTACGAACTTCACTAGAGAGAATCTTCTTGGAAGATTGGAAGTAGCAGAGACAAACCTAAGGTTATCATGAGACTTACTTAGAATTGAGATAGCATTCAGTGCTCTTAGTGTTCACCCTACTTTTTCAAGAAGCATAAGTGTGAGAGGAGATTATGGTAATAGTAGTAGATCTAGAAATGAAGAAGATGAGTAGATTGAAGAAGGTATTGCCTTGCTTGTGAAGAGAGAACTAGATGGTAAGAAAATTTTTAAATGTTGGACTTGTCAAGAATATGGTCATTTTGCATCTAAATGTCCTAAGAGAGTTAAGAAGTATAGAAACAACTTTAAGCCTAGAAGATCTAAAGAATGTTATTATGCAAATGATGAAGAACTTGAAGCTAGTGTGGAGAAAACTTTAAGTGAAAGTGATACTGAGAATAATGATGATATAGGATTTGTAGCAATTAAAGAAGAAAATCCTGAAACTGAAATTAAGGAAGAAAAATCTTTAGTTTCTCAAGTAGAAAAGAAAGATGATTGGATTATAGATAGTGGTTGTTCATATCATATGACTGGAGATATGAAAAAGTTCATTAAGTCTAACAATTATGATGGAGGAGTTGTTAGAGTTGGAAACAATGCACCTTGTTTGATTAAGGGTATAGGATATATTACTCTTGATGGAAAGACTAACACTGATGATGTTTACTTTGTGGATGGTTTGAAACATAATCTTCTGAGTGTTGGACAATTAGTTGACAAGGGATATCAAGTTTTTTTTACTGAGAAAACTTGTGTAATTAAAGACAAAGATAAAAAATTTATTGGTACTGGATCTAGAACTAGAGGTAATGTATTTCAATTGAATCCTACTAAGATGACATGTTTGATTACTAAGATTGATGACAATTGGTTATGGCATAGAATATTTTGTCATATAAACTTTGATAGCATTGTGAAAGTGATTACTACACTTGCAGTAAGAGATTTGCCTAAAATTATGCAGCCTACTAACATGATTTGCAAGGAATGTGTGATGGCTAAATAGAAGAGAAGCTCATTTCCCAGCAAGAAGTTTACAATAGCAGAGAAGTTGGAGATTGTTCATACTTATTTGAGCGGTCCTACAAGGACTAGAGGATTCTATGGAGAAAGGTATTTTATGATTCTTGTTGATGATTTTACAAGAATGATCTGGATTGAATTTCTTAAAGAAAAATCTGAAGCATTTGATAAGTTTAAGATCATTTAATCTGGAATGAAGATTAAATGTTTGAGATCAGATAGAGGTCGAGAATTTACTTCAAAAGAATTTAACATTTTTTGTGAAGTGAATGGTATTAAGAGATAGTTCTCAGCCCTTAGGACACCTAAACAAAATGGTATTATAGAAAGAAGGAACATATTAGTGACTGAAGTAGCAAGAGCTATGTTATTTGAGAAAGACTTGGTGAAGATATTCTAGAGAGAAGTAGTGAATACAACAATGTATACAATGAATAGAGTATAAATTAGAGCAAACACAGACAAAACACCCTATGAACTATGGTTTTGACATGCACCATCAGTTAAGTATTTTAAAATTTTTGGAAGCAAATGTTATATTAAGAGACATAATGACATTGGAAAGTTTGATCCTAGAAGTGATGAAGGTATATTTCTTGGATAGTCATTAAAGAGGAAAGCTTATAAATGTTATAATAAGAGAAATAAGACTATTGTTGAGAGTGCAAATGTTAAAGTAGATGAAAAGTTTAGAATTCAGGAAAGAATGCTTGATTATGAATCAGATGAAGAAGCTCATCCTAAACCTAATCCAAAGATCACTGAATTATTCTATGAAACAGACAATGATTTGTTGAATGAAAGCCACAGTGAAGGAACCATTGAAGAACCTACAATAGAAACAAGTAATGAGACAGTGAAACCTAACAAGAATCTATCAAGGAATCATCTTGTTGAGTAGATTATTGGAAGCATAGATAGAGGAGTTCAGACTTGAAATAAGGTACAAGAACAATTATGTTTGATTTCTCAAATTTAACCTAAATCTACCATTGAAGCTTGTGAAGATGAACATTGGATTAAAGTTGTGAAAGAAGAACTAGATCATAGTGAAAAGAACAAGACATGGGAATTGGTCCCTAGACCTAAAGATAAGAATGTTATTGGAACAAAATTGGTATTCAGAAAAAAGATGAATGAACAAGAAGTAGTGAGGAACAAAGTAAGATTGGTATGTAAACTTAAGAAATCTTTATAAGGACTGAAGCAAGAACCTAGAACTTGGTATGTGAGATTGGATAAGTATTTGTTGAAATTAGGATTTACAAAAGGAACAGCTGATAACAACATGTATACAAAAGAAATTGAAAATGGTTTATTGGTTGTAGTTATTTTTGTTGATGATATTATCTTTGGTGGAGAAGATGAAGCCAGTGATAAATTTGCAGATGAAATGAAGACTGAATTTGAAATGAGTATGATTGGTGAAATGAAATATTTTTTAGGATTGCAAATAACACATAACAATTATGGTATCTTTGTAAGTCAGACAAAGTACTTGAATGATTTATTGAAGAGATTTGGAATGGAGAATTGTAAACCAGTTGGAACACCTGTGGTAACTAGACATAAGTTATCTAGTACAAATGAGACTCTTGTAGTGGAACAGAAGAAGTACAGATATATGATTGGAGGATTACAATATTTGACTCATACAACACCTGATATAGCACATTCAGTTGGAATTATAGAAAGATCTCAAGCTGAACCTAGAGAATCACATTATGCAATAGTAAAGAGGATACTGAGATACTTAAGAGACACAATTGAGTATGGATTGTGGTATGAAAAATATGATGATTTTACCCTATGTGCATATACAAATGCTAATTGGGGAGGCAGTGTTGATGATAAAAAGAGCACCAGTGGTGGAGCATATTTCCTTAGAGGAAGATTAGTTTCTTGGCTAAGAAAGAAGAAAAATTGTATTTCACAGAGCACAACAGAAGTAGAGTATGTGGCAGCAACAAACAATTGTAATCAGATAATTTGGATGAAAAAAATGAAGGATATTGGAATAAAATTTGTTGAGCCTATTTTTATACATTGTGATAACACCAACACCATTAGTATGTTTAAGAATCCTATGTTACATTCTAAGACAAAGCATATAGAGATAAAGTATCATGTAGTGAGAGAGAAAGTTGCAGAGAAAGAAGTCAAACTTGAATACATAAGCACAAAGGAGTAGAATGCAGACATATTTACAAAACCTTTTCCTAAGGATATATTTGAGTTTTTGAGAGGTATGCTTGGGGTTATGATCTAGCCTAATTTTGAGAAGTGATGTAGATTGTTACATCCATCCAGTGGTATATGATCCCTATCTTTCTTCTGGACTGGATGGTGGTACTTCCTCTATAGGGAAGTATGTGTATCTAAGCTAAGTCATGAGGACTCTAGTGAATGTATTTTCTAAACAGTGTCTTTTGACATTGAAGTTGTTGTTGACATAGTGATGAAACATCTATCATTGATGTCAATGGGGGAGACATATACATGAAAAACCATCTATTGAAGAGAACTGGATAGGAAAACAAATCAAGATTTGATTGATGAAGAGGATTTGAAAGCCTTTTCAGAGTAGCAGGAATGAATGCTAAATATATCCTATGGGGGAGTATTAGCAGCCATTATGTAGCATTTTTTTTTGCATTCATGATTGCGATTGTCATTGATGTCAACACAATAAGTTACTGAAGATTAGCAAAGAAGAAGACAGTGTTTGAGTTAGCGCACTTGGGATATTGAAGATAAAGCTATGCGATATTGAGGACTTACTCTATGATGTGTTATAAGATCATTTTTAAGAGTGCGGATAGAAATTCATTTATTCATGGAAGTTATGAGCAAATTAGTGGAAGCAATATTTAGGTAGTGTTCCTGAGTAGTGGTTTGTGGAAATCAGATGATATCTCCTAATCGGGATGGAATCTGGTTATGTGCAGTTAGAGAGAAGTTTAAGATATGTTGATAGTGACATGGATGATAGCGTAAGATCTGAGGTCACACAAGTGAAGAATTATATTAATTGGAAGCTGACAATTTTGTGTAATTTTGATGTAACATGTGGAAGATTTTAGTTTGTAATTTGTATGCCAACTCATTTGTAATTACTTGAGTGTGGTATAAAGGAAGGAATGTTTTCCTTGTTTTAATATAGAAGTGGAATGTAATTGTGTATGATATTGTGAAAGCAAATTTATGAAAGAGGATATGCAAAGTACAGAGATCTGGTATTGAGATTTGTTATAGCAGTTGGTGTGGTTTGGCACAGTCAGAGGAGAAGTATTGAATTGTTGAGATCAGTAATATTTTGGTATTATTCTATTGAGTAATACAAAAATTAGTTGGATAGTGAGTTCAGTGATCTTCACCTGAAGTTGTTTGGGTAGTGGGTCCTTCTATCTTCTATAACTCCTAATAGAGTTAGAATCTTTTAGCAGGGATTCAAAATCTCCTAACAGGGATTCATATGTACTAAATGTATTTCATAAGACTCTTAACAAAGTCCATCCTCTCACAAGGAATATTCATATTAGTGCATCTTTTGTGGGCATCATTCCCACCGAGGTTTACTCTTTGATCAAGAGGTTCCCTAGTCAACATATCTTGTGTCACTGTGTTATTGTGTATGAATATCTTTCTATGGTTGTTGATTAAATTTATTACATGGTTAAAATATATTGAAGTTGATAAAAGTTATATTTTTTTGATAACTGATTCACCCCCCCCCCCTCTTAGTTATCTTGGTGGACTTTACTTTCTAACACACACTTGATTAATTCTAAGTCATACTCTATTCCTTAGTCACACATTGACTGAATAGAGTCATTTTAGGGATAATTGGAAGTTTATTTTTTCTTTAATTATCTGTTTTTGATCATTTTGTACTATGTTTACTTAATGCCTATAATTTAATTAACTAATACTTTTCTTATTTGATTCCTTGAAGACTCAATTCAAATTTGTGAGATTTAGAGGATGGTCTCCACAAATGTTGGGTTAGATCCATGGCTTGACAGATGAGGAGCTTTAAGTTATTCATCACCCTATCCCAATTACAGAGCTAAGATGCCATTTTTTTACAAGCCATGATCTACTTGGACTAAGCCACTATATAGTGGAGAAGTTCAGTATGACCTGAGATCTTTGTCAGTTTGGGAGGATACAGGGTATCCCTATGGATATGGCTTCTTATGATTGGACTCATGAAAAGGAACCTTAGTGGGGTATGTGTTTTCACTATGATACTTTTTTCCATTAGCATCAGACTCTTGTACTTGTATCCTAGGATTACTACCTTGATTTTGTAGATGTCGGAGTGATTGATGCATAGTGGGATCATTTATATAGTATCCATTTCTAATATTTATTTCTCATGGTCATCTACTGGAGGTAGAGGTTGATAAAGAGGATGGGGATGGTTGGAAGTTAGGTTAGGGTAGATGTGGTGGGAGAGACTAGGGAGGTGGGAGAAATCAAAGAGGAGATGGTCAAAGAGGAGAGGGCGGATGATTTGGAGCTATTGGCATTGTCATTGGGGGAGATGGAGGTGGTGATGATGGTGGTGATGGAGGAGATAGGAGAGTGAGGTTATGAGTGGTCCCACCTAGAATTAGTGGTTTGTAGATGTCATGAGATAGAGCTAGTCATTATGTGTAGGATCTTCCTAGTACTTCTCGGATAGCTACATCAACGTAGGGAGAGAGAGTAGAGAAAAGAGATGCCGGTGATACCATTTTTCTTTTCCAACTTAGATAGGAGCATTCCCATTTATAGGAAAGGATTTTTTTTTGTGATCATAAATGGCACAAAGGGATCAAAGACTATGAGATGTGATAGTGGAGCGTGATCATGCTTTTAGAGATTCTACTTTCCATGCTCAGAGAGATTCTTGTTATAATATCACATACATTTCTACTATTTCAGAGGGCTAGAAAGTTCCTTCATACTCATAGTTAGTTTTCTAGGCTCATGGGGTCACCCCATATACTCCTAGTAGATTTGATGCTCCATCAATAGCACATGATCTAGATGATGGCAATTAGGATTGATTCTATCATTTCATATTTGTGTTGAGATATATATTTGATGACATTGTACCATGATGATTTTTTTATCAATATTTTTATGATGTTCTTAATGTCTTGATACATGATGTCATTCTTATCTTGATTATTTTGTTAGGATCTCATTTTACTTGATATTGACATATTTTCTTGATATATATGGGATGCATGCTTCCTATATGATGCTTATGTGATGAATGCATGTTTTATGTTTTATGTGATTCTTATATTATTATTCAATGATGTACTTGTATGATATGGACTTACATATACCTAATGTAGAATGTGTTTCTTTTTATTTCTTTTCATGCTATATGATAATGGATACAAGTGACTATATGATTTCAAATGAATGAAATTTTATGAATACAAATAATAGCATGTATGAATTTGGTTATGAATGATCATGGAACTAACATGAAATGTAGGATTGTTTTTGTGTCATTTATCAACTACTCAATAAAAGAAAGTTTGGATCTCAAGTTTGATGTTCATTTCATTTTCCCTTTTGTGTAGGATTTTTTGATCAAGTCAAATGAATGTTGATGGATGTAACTCTAAAAAGCTTATGCAATATTTTGTGATTGTCATTCTTTTGATATTTGTGGTATACTTTTTCTCATCATAGAGCTTTTGTTAGTAGTAAGTATAAAAACTGGTGGCTTTCAGAGATGATGATGAACCAAAATACTTACTTATGTTAGTGTTAGTTACAACCAAGCAATTAAACAAGTATTTATTCTTTTCTCGCACAATGATAATTGATTATTTGCAATGACACTTTATCATTCATATCCTTGGAAATTTTTTTGATTGTGCACAATACTTAAGAACTTACTTGATAAAAAAAATAAGAAAATAGTGCCAACCTCACTATAGCATTCAAATAAATAGAATTGAGGTATGTGCGATGTACCACATAAAGAGAGGATATTATCGCAAACACCCAATTTATTTGGCATTTTCAAATCATTAACACCACATCAACAAACATAAATCAAAGAAAAGCTCTTTCCCCCTATCCTGGTTTCTCTAGTTTGTAGACTTCATTGAGTTTCTTAGGAGACATGATATGCAAAAATAAATGATTACAACTTCAAGTTAATTTTTTTGTCTAACTATTACTTCATTTATCTATTTATGCTATTGAGAAACATTGGTGCTTGTGTGTAGTGTTAAGAAATACTATTGTGCAGTAAGGATTGTGTGATTACTAAAATTCATCTAATTTATGTTGATTTAATGATTCTTCATGTTCAACATTATGATGATATTATCTGTAGAATGTTGAAAAATACTATTTGATAGGTTTGGTGTTGAAAAATACCCAATTTTAGTATAAAATTGTCTACTAGTCGAGAGACTAAGATGACTGACTTTGATTGTTTAGATGACCATCTTAAGAAGATACTAACCTGGCTAACAAAATTCTTGAGAGATTTCCCCTAGTAAGGTGCTAGTACCTATGAAAAAGACATTGACCAATTCTAAGCGATGATTGCAACTCACTTGGGATGTACAAGGTCACAAAAGTGACTGAAGATATATACAAGAAAGAAAGAAATCTAAATCCACTACAAGAAAGATAGATAAAGCCACTACAAGAAAGATAGCTAAGAACTATATTGATAGATGGAGTGTTGATTACAAGTAGTGCTTGTTTACCAGTTTTTCACCACTTGGCTGATCTTTCTATTTTTGCTACTAGGGCACCTATTTTCCATATTTTCACCAAGGCACTTTTCTTATGTTCCAATTTTTTTTGTACTTTTTTTTTCAATTCATCAAGGCACTCATTTTTGAGGTTTTCACCAAGATTATCAATTTTTAGGAAATTTTCTAATGTTTTTTTCTTTTTCTTCATTTTCACTATTTTTTCTTTTCTTCGGGATCAATTTTTCACTATTTTTGGATTTCTTCACTATCAATTTTTGTTGTATAGGTGTTGCCTCAAGAATGCTAGGCATAAAACCATTTTAGGTGGAGGGTGTTGATTGGATCTGATAGGAAATCTCTTTCATGTGTATCCAATTGATAGGAACATAATCAATAGGAAGTTGTGATAACAAAGGGACCCAGCTAGTTGGGTTCACATTTTCCCTTTTTCTCTTGTCATTGTTAATTCTTTGTATTTTCTCTTAGAACAAGGTCTCCTACCTGAAATGTTCTTAGTTTCACTTTCTTCTTGTATCCTCTGGACATTCTTTATTGGTAGAATTTGAGATGGTAAAATGCATGTTGTCTACATTCATCTAGTAATTCAAGCTCTTGTAGATGTGAGATTCTATGGTCTTCATCAATGGCTAGATTTTTCAATGTAACTCTTAGTGATGGAATCTCAAATTCAATTGGTAACAATACCTATGACCCATAGAAAATTGCAAAAAGAGTTACTCTTTTTGGTGTTCTGATGTTTCTACAATATGACCATAGTGTTGGATTGATCTACAAGTTCTAGTCTCTCCCTGATTTTCTTATTGTTATGTGTAGGATTTTTAGGATAGTCTTGTTTGATGCTTCAAACTGTTTGTTACCTTGATGGTAATGGATTGAGGAATAGTATTGTGTGATTATGAAGTTAGACATAAGTCATCCATATATGTTTTTTGAATTTCCCCCCATTATCACTTATAATTGATGAGGTACCCCATACCTACACATGATGTAGTTGAGAATAAACATTGATATTTTTTTCCCTGTAGCATTGGCCAAGGGGACTTCTTTGACCCACTTTGTGAAATACTCAGTGGTCATGATAAATTACTTATGTATGTTGGATGAATTTGGATAAATATGTCCTACCATATCAAAGGCCCATTGTTGAAATGGATAACGTGTGATGAAAGGAATTAACTCCCTAGATGGAGCATGTATCAGGTTTCCATGGACTTGACATTTCTTATATGTTTTATCATAGTGAATAGCATCTTTCTCCATTGTGGGCTAGTAGTATCCCACTCTTAGAATTTTATTTACTAGTGAAAAGTTGTTCAAGTGAGACCCACACACACTTTCATGGACTTCCTGTTAATGGGTGATTTGAATCTTAATGTTCTAAAAATCTAAGTAATGTTCCATCAAGAGCATGTCTATACATGTCATTCACAATGATTAAATAGTGAGATGGTGCTCTTATTAGGCATCTTTTCTCATTTTTTGAATAATTGGAAAGAAAAGTTTGGTCTCTAAGATAAGAGTAAATGTGGGCATAATGAGATGGTATTTGGGGTTCAATAGCACATATCATATGGGAATTAGGAGAATCATAGGCTTGGTAGGTTAATTCTTCCACCAGAAATTCACATCAAAATTGATGCTCCTCCACTTGTAACATGGATGCTAAAGTATCCATTACATCAACATCTTTATTTTATGACCTTTGTATTTGTTCAAAAGTGACTTACAAAAAGTATTTTTTAAGCTCATCAACCATCCTCTTATAATGAATCAATTTTTCATCTTTGGTCCAGTAATCATCATTGACTTGGTTGATTATTATTTGTGAATCTCCATAGATGAGTAACTCAACAATATTCCAATCTATAGAAAGATTTAATCTGTTAACCAAGGCTTCATATTATGCAATGTTGTTTTTATAGGGAAAAATTATCTTATAATCATTTGGTATCCTATATCCTTAAGGTGTAATGAATAGGTACCCAAATCTTGACCCTTATTGTGTGAAAGAACCATCACAATACATCTTCCATGGGTGTTCAGTGAGATTCATGATTTATTCATCGGGAAACTCAATGTGTAGTGGTTTATCATCTGTCAGGGATGTGTTAGCTAGCTAATTCTCTATCACTTATCCTTTGATTTCTTTTCTACCAATGTATTCAATACCAAAACCACTCAATATCAATACACACTTTGCTAATGTTCTTATCAATGTCTCTTTATTCAACAAATACTTGAGTGAGTCTATTTTGCAATCAACTTCACCTTATGTGATAACATATAGTATTTGAGATTTTGGGATGCAAATACCACTGCTAGACATACTTTCTCAATCATTGAGTAGTTTATCTCATATGAGACTAGTGTTCTACTAATGTAGTAAATTGCTCTTTCTTTTTTATTCTCATCTTCTTGTGCTAGAAATACTCCTAGTGATGTGTCAGTTGCTAATATGTATAAAAAGAGTGATTTTCCTTGAATTGGAGCCATAGAATTGAAGGATTTTCTAAATATTGTTTTATTTGAGTAAATTTATTCTTGTTCATCCCGTGTAAATGTAAGTCCTTTATGCATCATCTTGGTGAATGGTTTAGCTTTGTCATATAATTGAGATATGAGTCTCCTAATAGATTATAGATTTCCTTAGAGTGTTCTCATTTGACTAATATTCATTGGGGGTTGGTATTTCTATAATTTATTTCACTTTAGTTGGATCAACCTTGATTCCTTTCAATGAAACTATAAAGCCTAGTAGCTTTCTAGATGACACTCCAAATGAAATTTTTTTAGGATTTAACCTAAGTTGAATTGATCCATTCCATCAAAGATGTTTCTTAGGTCTTCAATGTGAGTTGTTCTGATTTTTGAATTTTATAGAGTATCATCAACATAGTCATCCATTTTCCTATGCATCATGTTGTGAAATATTGTTTTGATTTCTCTTTGATATGTTGCACCCGCATTCTTAAGACCAAATGTCATGACATTCCAATAGAACGTACCCAATGCACATGTGAATGTTTATTTTCTCCTAATCTTCTAGAGAAATATTGATTTGATTATACCCTGAGAATCCATCTATTAATGAATACATTTCATAGCCTTCTATGAGATCTACAATCATGTCAATATTTGGAAGTGGAAAGTCATCTTTCAGAAAATCTTTGTTTAAATCTCTAAAATCAGTGCAAACTCTTATGGATTTATCTTCTTTAGAAAAATGAACTATGTTTGAAATCCACATTTCATAATCAATGGATCTTATGAATTTATATTTCAAAAAAAATTCCAGTTCTTCTTTCACTAGTAATGCAACATGTGGATGTATTTTCCTTGGTTTCTACTTCAAAAGTTTTACCCCAGGAGAAATACAAAAATGATGCATTATCAAGTTTGTGTCTAATCTGGGAATGTTAGAATAAGACCAAGAAAATTTGATCTTATTTTCTTTGAAAAACTCGGTGAATTGTGTCTTTTCTTCCTCTTATAAGGACTGAGCAATATGAATCATTTTTTGAGTTTCAACTATCCCAAGATTAATAGGTTTTGTTGGTTATATTAGTATTGAAGATATTTCTTGAAAATGACCAGGAATAATATCAAGACTCCCATCCTTTGGTACCTCTGAGAGGTTTTCACCATCAGATATGTCTTTTGTTTTTACTATTTTAGATTTTGATACTACCATGATGTGGTTTTCACCATCATATCTCTTTTTGTTTTTGTTTTCCCTTTTGAGACTAAGAAACTTGATATCCCCTTATGTCATGTTTACACTCCTTGTACTAGTGGAAGAGGTGAAGGGTTCAAAAGAATTAAGATAGAAAGCTATAGTATGGTCATTATCAAAGGATAATAGGTTAATGGATTTAGATTCAGTCCAGTCTATGAATTTAGGATTCACAAAGGATAGGGATTCGCAGGGTTCAAGAGATAGAACCACATTATCATCAATGTTAGTGATTGGAAATATGATTTGTATGAGTTTTTTTTTGAATAATTATTAAGAACATTAAGGTCATGATTGTCATTATAAGATTCAACATTAGTGTTATGTAAGTTTAAAATAATTGACCTAGCATTCGATCTTTCTCCTTCTTTAAAGTGTACTCTAGGAGAACATTTTTGTATCACATCAATCTCTATATCCATAGTAATATTAGAGAGTGTGTCTTATTCATACTCATGTGATTCTATTTGACTATCATTTTATTTACACAAGAAATGAGCTATATACATTGGATTTTCTTCTTCTTCATCTTCTCCTTTAGATATTCCTCTTCAAGATCTTGATTATTTTCATTGTTCTGTTTAGTATTTTGATCTTCATTGTTTTACTCATTGTGATTTTTAGGTATTTGTTCTTCATGCGATTATTCTTGAGAAATCTGTTATTCAAAATGTGTTGGTCTATACAACTCCCCTTGGTGTTCTCTATTTTTGTTTGGACATGTAAAAATCTCTTATAAGTCAAGTGGGAGAGATTTGATTCTTCTTCTTCACCTTCTTCTTCATCAAAGATAGGACCTTAATTGATAGGTACACTAAGATGAAATTTTTGTTCTTTGAATCCTACTCATGTCTTATCTTTGGGATTTCTAAATTCTAAATGTATTGGTTCTACTAACCCAACCTTGTTTTTTTCTAATGGGGCCTTTACCTGAATATCCCATTTTCTTAAGGACTTCATAACCTTTTCCATATTTCTCTAGTGAAATTTCAACTATTTTATTGTATTCCTCATCAAGCTCACTTTTGTTTTCATCACACTCTTTAGGATTTTGATCTTCATTATTTTTATCATTATAATTTTTAGGTATTTGGTATTTATGAGATTCTTCCTAATAAATGTGTTCAAAATGTGTTGGTTTATACAACTTCCCTTGGTATTCTATATTTTTTTTTGGACATGTAACAATATTTTATAAGTCAAGTGGGAGAGATTTTCTTCTTCTTCTTCACCTTCTTCTTCATCAAACATAGGAATGTCATTGATAGGTGCACTAAGATGAAATTTTTGTTCTTTGAATCCTACTCCTATCTTATCTTTGGAATTTCTTAAAACTAAATGCATTGGTTCTACTAACCCAACCATGCTTTTTTCCAATGGGGCCTTTACCTGAAGATCTCATTTTCTTGAGGAATTCATAACCTTTTCCGTATTTATTTGGTGAAATTTTAACATGTTTTATATCCTGTTCCTCATATTCTTCTTTGTATAGCCATGTTAAGAAAACATTTTCTTCATTTTCCTTTGGAAGAGACACCTTATCTTTTACTAATCTAGTTGCTTCATGTATAATAGGCGATTTAGAACTTGTTGGTCTAAATTATGTAGATGGTTTCCCATAAGAGCTTGGTGATAGAGGAATCTTAGCCAAAGATGGTTTTGTATCAATTTTATATTGTCCCATTCCATTGTCTTGGATATTAAATTTATTTTCAAAACTTCTTAAGACCATCTCTTTGGAAGTTTTAGCCTCCTTGGAATTCCCTTTGTTATGTAGAATCATGTTGTCCAGTTTCTTTAATGTTGCAAGAGTAACTTGTATTAGTTGGGATTGTCACTTCTACTTTGTTATGAGGAAACTTTATGCATTGATAGTATGTAGAAGGCACTACTTGCATTGTGTGAGCCCATGGCCTTCAAGAATAATATTGTATGCAAGTGGTAGATCAAGGAATGCATATGACATCTCTTTCAATAGGTCACACTCTGATAGGTAGAAAAACTAATCCTTTGGAGGATCTCTCTTATTCATCATAGGCTTTGATTGTAATATTTCTTCTTGGATCAATAGAATGTTCTTAAAATTCCAATTGTTTTACAATATTAAATGTGCATATGTTCAAAACAACGCCTCCATCTATCAAGATGCGCTTAACTCGGTATTTATACATCAAGAGTTATATATCAAATGGTTGGTTATGAGGGTGATTTCAATATTTATCACCATCTTCTAAGAAGGCGAGGTAGTGTGGGGAAGTCATGTGACTCACCATAGCTTGGAATCTATCCACCTCTAGGTGTTTCAGAACAATAGTTGCAAACTACGCTTGATCAAGAATCTCTATATGAACCAGAGAGATCTTCAATAATTCCAAAATGGAAATTTGAGAAGGGTTACATTGTAAATAATCCACCAAGCTATATTTTTCCATTGGAGGTGATTCCAATTTATTTGATGTTGATTTTGAAGTTTCTTTTGTAGGTTGTTTTTATGTGGAAGTTCCTTTAAGTGTGATTTTAGCTTGACTCCTCATCATGGTATTATAGGATTTTGATTTTTATTTTTCTCCTTTGAGAGTGATCATATTGATAGATCATTCCCATGGTTCCAATATATTGATCACATTGTCATTGTTAGTATATGTATAGTTAATCTTTTTGCCTTTGGCATTAGTTGATTCACCTTTCTTGTAGTTTGGAAATGATTGTTGAAATGATTTATAGTCACTATTAGCATGATGTACATCCACTTTTACTTTACCATCTTCAATTAAATATTGAATGACATGTCTCAATTTCATAAAATCTTGGTCTTATGTCATTTATTCTGATGGAAATCACAATAGTCATCATCATTCCACCACTATAGTTTTACTTTTAGTTCCCATGGTTTTGATTCTAGAAGTGTGATGATTTTGTTGTGTAATGATGATTTCAAGACCACTTCAAGCGTATCTCCCAATTTGGAAAAAGTACATTTTGGTTTAGATAACCAAGCCTCATTTCAATTGTTTGATCTTTTGTTGTTATAAGCTTTAGAAGTTGTTGTTGTGTTATTGGAACCTTTGTTCACTTGAAAACTTTTGATAAGATTGAATACTTCTAGTTTTGACTTCATGTTAGGAGCATCCACAACTCCATCATTGACCACATTCTTGTTCTTGTTCCAAAACTTATATTTATCTTTTCCATTGTTAGGATTGTAGTTATCCTTGTTGGCTTTATAAATAGTAATTTCCCCATTTTTAACCATGACCTCCTCAATCTTAAGTGCACTTTCAATTATCTTATCAAAGATTGGAGGACCTTGGAGTTGTATAGAGTAATTTAATTCTAGAATTAACTTATTAATGAAGATATCCATCTTCTCATTCTTAGGGTGTCTCTTGGATACCTTGCAAAGATCCCCCTCCATCTTTGTAGGAATGAAAGGAAAGGCTCTCCACTTTTCTATTTTGTGTTACATAAATCAAGCATCATCACTGTATATTGTATGTTATAAGAGTTTTGTTGGATAAAATTATTTACCAGCTCTTCAAAAATTTTAATTCCAGTAGGTAATTTTGAGAACCACTCCATAGTTGGTCCTCCCAAACTTCTAGGAAAAAACCTCATCAAGTAGGTTTGTTTGTGCATGAACTCCATGATTATAGTACAAAATTATCTCACATGATCTTGAGGATTTGAATTTCCAATATATTTTTCATACTTGGGTATTCCAACATTTGGAATAAATGGAACCATGTAGAAGTATTTATCAAATGGAAAAGGAAATATGTGTTCCAATGAGTATTCTCTTGAGGGTTTGTCCTTTTATAGGTGTATCAATTTCTCTTTTCTTGAGTTGATTCATGTCAAAATCTTTAGGTATCCTAAATTCCATGGATGCCAAGTCCAAGAATTATTTTTCTTTATTCTAATCTAAGGTTATTTCAAGTAATTTTTGGAACCTCTTACTCCTTTGGCATTTTCGCTAATCTTCTTCCATTGGTTCTTCATCACTATCGGTGTTATAATGACGTTTGTGATTATCTTCATTTTCTCAATTTTCTCAATTCCCTTGATTGTGTTGGTTGTCATTTTTTTCATCCTAGTCATAATCATTATGAGACATGTTTGGATTAGTATAATATTCATAATTTGTGTGAATTGGTGATTCTTGATTGAATATGGGACTCTTTCTTGAAGTTTCTCCTTGTTTAAAAGTGACGAGTCTAGGTGGATCTTCTAAACTTTGATTGATAGGATAGTGATTGGTTCTCTTATTAACCATGAAAGCATGATAGGATAATTGTTAGAGTGTTCCAATGTGTCAAAAATTTTAATAATGTCCAAGTGTGTTTGTTTGAACCATTGCAAGTGTAAATTTGATAAGGTAATGTGACTGATAATTTTTAGCATCAAAGGGTTAGAATGCTCTGATGTTGAGATGGGAACCAAAGAGGATTGAAGGTGATAAGACAACATAACTTGACAAGGATTGGTCAAAAAATGAGTCGGTATGCAGGGCTCACTTAAGAATTTACTGATGAAAACTTTTAGGTTGACTAACCATGATGACTAAACCTAGTAGAGGTACTAAAAGGGTATCTAAAATTCCAAAGCTTAGGATTATGACACATGTTTAAGTAATCACTATCCAAAATATGAATCATAATAGGCGACTCTCTGATTTCCCCAAATGCAACTCAAGATGAACCATATATGACTAAACAACCAAATGTGACTCTGAATTGATAAGATGTGACTCCATATAGATAGGATGCAACTCTTCTACTAGATGTGACTTTTTATTAACAATATGCATCTCAAAAATTAGAATACGACTCTTTGACTTGTCCAAGGTTCTCCCACTATTAAAAGTTTAAAATTTTAATGTTTTTTTAATCTATTTTTAGGGTTTTTTGAAGTGTCTCAAGGTATTTTCTGGTGTATTATTAATGAGGAAACATGTGATTAATGTGTTGGAGATTTGCTAGCAAGCCACTACTAACTATATGTTTGTCATTAGTGACAACATATGGTAAGAAGCATGTGTGAAATCCTAATGAAGAGAGCCTTGAGCATATGGTTCCTAGATATGTTATCATAATGATATCATAGACATAGAGGTTCATTATGAGTGAAGATGGTAATACAATTGTTTGTATCAGTAAGTGTTCTTGACAGGTCCCAGGAAGAGTTCAGTATGTGATTTGTAGTATGGTTGTAATGGAGCCTTGCACATTTATATTTATGTTGTAGAGATGTTAGTGAAGCTATGTTCATGGATGCAGAGTTAGTTGTGCAATACAGATTGAGTTATGATGTTTCTAGTTGACAGTTACAGTTTCCTAAGTTTATCTGATGGAGCCGACATTGTTTTTATTATTTTAGTAGTTGTGCCTATCATTTGGATATGTGTTCTTGGATTAGTGTTTGGAGAAGAGTTAAGAATGTTTGATTAAGAGTGCATGATGTAATTCAACATGAGAATAAAGTAGTAGTTAATTTCATGGAGACGACACTGTGAAGCGACATGTCTACTCATATGGAGTTGCATGATCCTAATTTGTGTTGTGTGCTTAGTATAGCTATTGGAGATGTTGTTCGAGAGTTATATTTTTTCTCTAATATGATTTCAAGGAAGTTCTAATAGGCTAACTTGATTATATCATTTAGAGAAAGATACTTATAGTCGGTCAAGTTGTGATCGCTAGGTATGATAGATAGTTGAAAGATAGAGCAAAGCAGAAGGTGTGAAGTATTAAGCCATCAGTAGAAGGTCTATGTGACTAAGAAGGAATTTTATGCTATTCATTGAAACTAATCTAGACATCACGTCTAACTTTCAGATCACCAAGATCTAGATATAGTGTTTATCTATTAAACAAAAGGTTGCAACCTTCACCCCTTTGAGCAGTGTGCTCCTGGATAGTGTGTCCTCACCCCTAATAGGGTTAATTATAAAAGACTCCTAATAGGGTCTAACCTTTGACTAGATTGCTATACTTAATGCATTGTAAGGATCAACTCCTAACATGGTTTTAAGATCTTCTAATAGGGATCATTATACTCTAGTTCAATTCATAGTGGGTGCTAATTCCCACCAAGGTTTTTACCTATTCGGGTTACCTCGTAACCAAAATTTTGGTATTGTGTTAAGTGTTCTTATATTTTGTTTATGCTTAATTTTCTTCTATACTTAATTGGATAAAGAATTGAATCTTGAAGATAACTGATTCACACCCCCCCCCCTCAGTTATCTCTTGGGACTATTCCTAACAATTGGTATTAGAGCCAAGTGTCACAAATAAAAAGTTTAACATCTTGAGGTGGACCAAATGACATTCTTTAGAAAAGAAAGTCCTAATTTTGATGGAGAGAACTATCTAGATTGGAAGAACAAAATGATGACACATTTGCAGTGCATTTCCTTTGAGACTTTTGAAGTAGCTACTAAAGAATTTTAGATCCCTTCTTTATCAGATCTTGCAAAGGAAGATGCAACTCTTAAGAAGAAGGAGATGTTCACTCAAAATGATATTTCCAAAGAAGCCCTTATCAATGCCTTGTCTGATAATGAGTTTTTAGAAATCAAGAAAGTAGATAAAGCTTACAAGATATGGAAGTATCTAGAAGACATGTTTGAAGGAGATGTCCAAGACAAGAATGCACGTAGAAAGACATGGAAGAAAAAGTACATTACATTGGAGATGCTACCTAAAGAGAACATCAGAGCCTAAAATCAAAGGATTAATGAATCTATTGTAGGAATTAGAAACAATGGTGGAGAGATTTTGGAAGAAGATATAATAGATAAGTTGATGACTACCTTGATACCAGAATATGACAACAAGATTAACATCCTTGATGAAAATATGCAGTCCACAAATGACTTCAAAAGAGAGACCTTAATCAACAAGATCTCATCATTTGAGATATCAAGATTGAAGACAAAGCCTAAAAGTGAGACAACCTTCAAAGATTTAGTCCATGGTAAGAAATCCTTGAACACTTCTAGTAATTTTGATGATGATGATGATGAAGAGAAAGCATTAAATGATTTCATTGCTATGATTTCTAATAAAGAAAAGAAAGGAAAAGGAAAATATGAAGGTCAGTTACCATTAAAATTCTTTTCATGTAACAATATTGGTCACTTTTCTTCTAAGTGTCCTAGAAGAGTCAAGAAGTTCAAGACTAATTACAAGCCTAAGTATACAAAAGAATGTTACTATGATGGAGATGGAGTATCGGATGAAGATTCCATAGAAGATGAAATTGGATTTTGATGCAGTGCAAGGTAAGAGAATCCCCGATGGAGATGTCCTAGCCCCCAGAAAATAACCACACAATAGAATATAATAACAATACAGAGATATAGATCCACACAATGCCAATAATCATAATATAATCATCATATTTTCATCCAACATGCCCGGTTGTAAGGCCTTCCGGGTTATGGCCAAATACAATGTAATTACAATTGAAACTCCACAAGATCTCGCAAGATCCAAACCAAAACCCTAGCTAGCCCAGATCCACACACTGGTAGGAACCCCCAAGGAAGATCTAAACTTGTGCTCACAAGCCCACCAAGCAATCTCCTTGTTTCCCAAGCCACAGCTACTAGCTCTCCTCAAAAATCACTCCACATCCACCTCCTCTTCTCCCAAGTGGATGAATGATTCCTAAAGACTTCCCCCACAACCCCTAATTATACCAATCTAAGCCATAGGTTGGCTCTGAAAATAAATTAAATACAAATACCGAAATTAAATGCCACAAGTCGGCCAACAACAACAATTAAATTCCCAAAATTGATGTCTTAGTAAAATCATGGTATCTCCTAGCTCCGGATGAATTAGAACTCGTGCTTTGAACCGTAGGTAGAAATATAGGCCCTCTTCAATCCCTAACATTTTCAGCTCTAAATATTTTTGGAAAATTACTTATAAGACTTGAAATAGGCACAAAATTCCTAAGCAAGGCCGAGCTCCCCTAGGCCATGCTGAGCAACCAAGACCATGCCAAGTTCCATTAAATACATCAAAACCAATTACCCAAGACCCAAGTAGGTTTATCAAACTCTACCAAACCCCTCACATATGAAAATAAGTCCACACAACTCCATGAAATCTCCCAAACATGCAAGATAGCCAACTACCATGGGATGCTCCTGCATCAGACTCCCTAGGTGCGAAAAGAAGTATGCCTCATACTTTGATGCTAGATGAAATATCTACAACCATCTTCATCTTCACCAAAGGCTTCCACTCCAATAGGGACAATAGAACCAACATGCAAATCACCCAAATCCGCATCCATCTGTCAACCACTAGAATCTCAACCATCCAATCAACATGCTCATTCCCAGGAACACACTGAACATAGTGCCTCACCAACATTCTCTGTAGCTGATCACTACCAACAACAACAATATCCTTGAACATGAAATCCATGTCACCAACATGTAAGCTCAAATCCACAATAGGAGCAACATGTAAATCCTCAACCATGTCAACCACCAATAGGTCCACATTAGGAACATACAGATCTGTAGTATCATGTAGATCCTCAACCACATCAACAACTAGTGAATCCACACCAGCAACATCCATATCAACAATATCCATATCACCAACATATGGATCACCACCCTTAGCAACCTGATTATCCATGACCAAGTGCTCCACAATTTCCATGTCAGACTCAACCAACTAATCATGAAAACCAATCTCAATCACATCATCAACAAGGTTAGGAAGCTCCATAGAAACATCCACAAGTTTCTCCATAGGTTTTGCATCAGCTTCCACACACTGATCAACAAAACCAACTTCCATCTCAACCTTGCTATGCCCTCTTCTCTCTCAAACAAGTCTTCTAACCGGCCACACAACTCACTTCCTGATCGGTAGACTCCAGCTCCATGGTTTCAAGATCTCTCAAACTCTCTTACGAAATTTATCCAGAGATGGATCACTCTCAACCATCCCTTCCTTAACTTGATTAGTCAATCTAGCTTCCAACCAAGCAAAAGTCTTTGAAATATTCTTCTCCACTACATCATGGAGTTTTGCAATCATCTCAGGGTCCAATCTTCTTAGAGCCATCTTCTAAGATCTTCACAAACTCTCTGCAGCAAATCACCAACTAGATCCAACCTTCACTCCACCCAAAGTCTTGATGCAAACTACCTCACATTTGGCACTCTATCCACACACTCAGGAACAACTGTGTTATGATAAACTCCACCCAAGGTCCTGGTGCAAACTGCCTCCCATTCGGCGCTCTGTCCACACACTCAAGAACAACCTTCACTCTGATACCACTTGATGTAGTGCAAGGTAAGAGAATCCCTGATGGAGATGTCCTAGCCCCCAGCAAATAACCACACAATAGAATATAATAACAATACAGAGATATAGATCCACACAATGCCAATACTCATAATAGAATCATCATATTTTCATCCAACATGCCCAGCTGTAAGGCCTTCTAGGTTATGGCCAAATACAATGCAATTACAATAGAAACTCCACAAGATCTTGCAAGATTCAAACCAAAACCCTAGCTAGCCTAGATCTACACACTGGTAGGAACCCCCAAGGAAGATCTAAACTTGTGCTCGCAAGCCCACCAAGCAATCTCCTTGTTTCCCAAGCCGCAGCTACTAGCTCTCCTCAAAACTCGCTCCACATCGACCTCCTCTTCTCCCAAGTGGATGAATGATTCCTAAAGACTTCCCCCACAACCCCTACTTATACCAATCTAAGCCATAGGTTAGCTCTGAAAATAAATTAAATACAAATACCAAAATTAAATGCCACAAGTCGGCCAACAACAACAATTAAATTCCCAAAATTGATGTCTTAGTAAAATCATGATATCTCCTAGCTCTAGATGAATTAGAACTCGTGCTTTGAACCGTAGGTAGAAATATAGTTCCTCTTCAATCCCTAAAATTTTCAGCCTCTAACTCTTTTTGGAAAATTACTTATAAGACCTGAAATAGGCACAAAATTCCTAAGCAAGGCCAAGCTCCCCTAGGCCATGCTGAGCAACCAAGACCATGCCAAGTTCCATTAAATACATCAAAACCAATTACCCAAGACCCAAGTAGGTTTATCCAACTCTAAAAAACCCCTCACATATGAAAATAAGTCCACAAAACTCCATCAAATCTCCCAAACATGCAAGATAGCCAACTACCCTGGGATGCTCCTGCATCAGATTCATTTCTCTTGAAGATATGGAGAAAATGTTTGATGAAACGGACCTTGAAGATGAAAAGAAAGCACAAGAGTTAGCATTGATTTCACAAGTAGACATCAGAATAGATTGGATTATTGACAATGGTTGTTCACATCACACAATAGGAGACAAAGATATATTTGTACATTTGAATAAGTACAAAGGTGGCATGGTTAGATTTGAAGACAACACTCCTAAACCTATCATAGGTAGAGGAGCTATCACATTGAATGGAAAGAACAACAATGATGATGTTCTTTATGTTGATGGTTTGCAACATAACCTACTTAGTGTTGGATAGCTACTTAACAAAGGATATTAGTTGGAATTCAAAGAAAACAAGTGCATCATTAATAACAAAGAAGGAGAAATGATTGCATTAGGTTCAAATACAAAAGGTAATGTTTTTCAGCTTAATTTAGAAGAAAGTTATTTTGTTGCTAAAGTAGATGATAGTTGGCTATGGAATAGAAGACTATGTCATATCAATTTTGACAACATAGTGAAGATAAGCAATGTAAAGGTAGTAAGAGACCTTCCTAGTATTGCAAAACTGATTGACACAATATGCAAGGAATGTGTGATAGGAAAGCATGTGAGGAATTCATTCAGAAGAAAGCATAATTTGGTAGAGAACAAGTTGGATCTAATACATACAGATCTATGTGGACCAACTCAAACAAGATCATACTATGGTGAAAGGTACTTTATTTTGTTTGTTAATGATTACTCTAAAATTATGTGGGATGCTTTCTTAAAAAAAAAAGTCAGAAGCATTTGAGAAGTTCAAAATATTCAAAGCTAAGGTTGAAAGTGATTCTGGATTGAAGATAAAATGTCTAAGATCAGATAGAGGAGGAGAATTCACCTCTGATGGATTTTATGAGTATTGTGAAGAACATGGGATAAAGAGATAGCTAAGTGCACCTAGAACCCCTCAGCGGAATGGAATTATGAAAAGAAGGAATAGGATCATACTTGACACATTGTGCACCATCATGATTGAAGGAAAGGTCACACACACCTATTGGAGAGATATGGTCAATACTATAGTCTATACTATCAATATAATTCAATTGAGGTTAGGTGTAGATAAGACACCTTATGAGCTATGGTTTGGTAATGTACCTAGTATGGAATACTTTAGAATCTTTGGAAGAAAGTGCTACATCAAGAGAGATGAAGCTATTGTCAAGTTTGATGCAAGAAGTGATGATGGTATTTTTCTTGGTCATTCTACTAAAAGAAAAGCTTATAGATATTTTAACTTAAGATTGAAGAAGATCATTGAAAGTTCTCATGTTAATATTGATGAGAAGTTTATGATTCAAGAGAGATATCATGATTATGCACCTATGATTGAAGAAGAACCTAGATCTGCCACTAGAGAAACAATTGTTGAAGAAATGTTTGACATCATTGATGTATTATTCAATGACACTAAGACTAGTGCAGAAGAATCACAGAAGTCAAAAGAGAGAGTCACACCCAATGTTCCAAAATTCACATTTAGATACCATTCAAAGGAAGATATCATTGGAGATCAGAACATCAAAGTCATGACAAGATCAAAAGAAAAGAGTTCTACAACTAATGAAGAGGTATGCTTACTTTCACAAATTGAACCTTTAAGTGTTGAAGATGTATGTAATGATTTATATTGGCATGAAGCAATGAAAGAAGAGCTAGATTAGATAATTAAGAATGACACATGGGAATTGGTTCCTAGTCCTAGTGATAAGAATGTGATTGGAACCAAGTGGATATTCAGAAACAAGATGAATGAAGATGGTACAATGGGAAGAAACAAAGCAACAATAGTATGTAAAGGATATATGCAAAGAGAAGGAATTGATTGTTTAGATACATTTGCCCCAGTAAGTAGATTGGAAGCCATAAAGTTGTTTCTAGCCTATACTACATTCAAAGAATTCAAAGTATATTAGATGGATGTCAAGTTAGTATTCCTAAATGGAGAGTTGAAGGAAGAAGTTTACATAGAGTAGCCTAAAAGATTTACTTTATCAGATAGACCTGGTATGGTATGGAAACTAAAGAAAGCCCTCTATGGACTTAAGCAAGCCCCTAGAGCATGGTATGCTAGACTTGATGGATACTTGACAAAGATTGGATTCAAGTAAGGAGTACAAGATTGTAACTTATTCATAAGAGAGACACCTGATGGATTATTGTTGGTTTCTATGCTTGTTGATGACATTATTTTTGGTGGAATTGACAAGCTTATACAAAATTTTCTAAAGAGATGCAAAGAGAATTTGAAATGAGCATGATTGGACCTATCAAGTACTTTTTGGGACTAAATGTGCAGTAGACTGTCAAAGGTGTTTTCATTAATCAATCTAAGTATGTGAAAGAGATATTGAAGAAGTTCAAGATGGATGTTTGCAAGCCAGTAAGTACCCCTATGATAACAGGATGCAAGATTTCAAAAGAAGATGATTCAACAGTAGTGGATGTGACCTTGTATAAGTCTATGATTGGTAAACTAATCTATCTTAATCTAGACCTGATATTTCTCATGCAGTTGGTATAGTTGAAGATTTACAAATGAACCTAAACAAAATCATCTTATGGTAGTAAAGAGGATATTCAGATATTTGAAAGGAACTATAGACTATGGTTTATGGTATCCTAACTTAGAAAATGTATAACTTCATGTGTATACAAATGGATATTGGGTAGGATGCATGGATGATAGAAAGAGCACCTCAGGAGGAGCGGTATTTCTTTGAGAAAGGCTTGTTACTTGGACAAGAAAGAAGTAGAATTGTATTTCTCAGTCCATAGAAAATTGTTCTACAATTGTTTGGATCAAGCAGATGATAAAAGATTTTGGAATTCTGATTGATTATCCTATTTTTATTCAATGTGATAAAACTAGCACTATCAATATGTCAAAGAACCCTATGATGCGTGAAAAGACAAAACACATTGAGATAAAATATTACTTCCTAAGAGAGAAATTTACAGAGAAAGAAGTAAAATTGGACTATGTGAGTACCACAGATTAGCTAGTAGACATATTCACAAAGCCTTTATCAAAGGACACATTTGAGTATCTCAAGGAGAAGCTAGGAGTAATTCCCTTCCCTGAATCTGATTAGAGTTCTAGGACTGCATCAGTCCTCAGTGACTGATGAATGGTTGACTACTCAACTTCAAGAGTAGTACCGGTGCTTATTTGTTTTGGTACCCTTTTCCATCGATGTCAAAGGGGGAGTGAGTATATAGTCATGAAAAAAAAAATAGTCAGGAGGAGTAAGTATTTAGCAAGAAGAAACAACATAGTAATGGGGAGTATACAGTAAGGAGATAAAGCAGTTGATATTCAGAGCATTTAGCAGTAGATGGAGGATTCATCCTTGGGGGATCTTTTTTGAGGAAATGGAGAATGTTATAAAAGAATTTCTCATTTGGATTGGTGGTTTTTTTCATTCCATATGTTGCCATCATTGCCAAAGGGGGAGATTGTTGGAGATTTTCCCGCAAGCAAGTGCTGACTGTATGTTTGTCATTGATGACAACATATGGTAAGCAACATGTGTAGAAGCCTGATGGAGAGAGCCTTGAGCATATGGTTCCTAGATATGTTATCAGCATGATATCATAGACACAAAGGTTGATTCTAAGTGAAGATAGTAATATGGTTGTCTCTATCAATAAGTGTTCTTGACAGGTCCCAGGAAGAGTTCAGTATGTGATTTGAAATATGGTTGTAATGGATCCTTGCACATTTATATTTATGTTGTAGACATGTTAGTGAAGCTATGTTCATGGACATAGAGTCATTTGTGTAGTACATATTGAGTTATGATGTTTCCAGTAGACACTTACTACTTCTTGAGTTTATTTGATGGAGTTGACATTATTTTTATTGTCGTAGTAGTTGTGCCTATCATTTGGATATGTGTTCTTGGATTAGTGATTGGAGAAGAGTTAAGAATGTTTAGTTAAGAGCGCATGACATAATTCAGCATGAGAAGAAACTAGTAGTTAATTTACTGGAGCCGACAATGTGAAGTGATACGTCTACTCATATGGAGTTGCACAATCCTAATTTGTGTTGTGTGCTTAGTATAGCCATTGGAGATGTTGTTGGAGAGTTATATTGTTTCTCTAATATGATTTCAAGGAAGTTCTAATAGGTTTACTTGATTATATCATTTAGAGAAATATACTTATAGCCAGTCAAGTTGTGATCGCTAGGTCTGGCAGATAGTTGAAAGATAGAGCAGAGAAGAAGGTGGGAAGTATTAAGCTAATAGTAGAAGGTCTATGTGACTAAGAAGGAAGTGTATTCTATGTTAGGAATGGAAACACTAAGAGGGGGGGGTGAATCAATGTTCACCATATTTAATATTTTTACCTTACTCGTGAAACTTAACTTGAATGCTTAAGTACTGAATTAAACTTTGACATAAACAAGATATATAAACACAAAAAATAACACCAATATGGTTATGGGGAAACCCAAATAGATAAAAACCCTAGTGGGAATTGACACCCACTAAGAACTGCACCAATGTCTTATGATCCTTGTTAGAAGATCTCCAAACTTGTTAGGAGTTGTTCTTTACAATGCTTTTAGTAAAGTGACCTTGTCAAGGGTCAGACCCTATTAATAGTCTTTACAATAACCCTATTAGGGTTGGGGAAACACTATCCTAGAGCTCATTATTCAAGTGGTGAAGGCTACAACCTTCTGATCTTAGATACACACTATATCTACTGGATGAACTGGTGTTGTGACACTGCTTGTCTGATTAGTTCCTTTGATGCACTGATGCTTTGACCTCTTGCAAAGCTATAATAAATTCTAACTTCTATTCGCATACTTATAATCTACTTATCTTGTCTCTATGTCCACTTCCTTGCTTATTACAAGGGCACATCTAATATTTATATGCCCTTAACAAAATAATTAAATAGGTCGGCCTATAACCAATTACATACAACACTTCCAAGTGAATTGTCTCAAGCATGTTTACAAACAAACATAATTGCATGTCTAAAACTTAATTACAATAGGTGCATAGCCTTTACAAAATAATAATATCATCACTAATCAAATTACCAACAGTCGGCTGCATAATCTATTCTGTTCTGGCATTCACTATCTGTTATACTTCAACTATCTGTATCTTTTCCATACTATATCTTTTGATCATGCACTCTTAGAATTAGAATGAATACACTCTTACCAAATTATCTTCTAGGGTGCATACCATAAATTGGTCATATGCACATGCACTGATGCTCTGATCTACTAGTGCTCTGTTAACTATCCAGTCTTCTATACTTAACCAAATTCTGATCTTTTGATAATGTGCGCTGACTCCAAAAAACTATATGAATTTGTTACCATAATGACAACACTAAATCTAGTCATATACAACAACTTAGTCAACTTTCCAACAATCTCCCCCTTTTTCATTAATGACAACAAAGGAATATGGAAAAGTTACTAACTGTACCCTTATACAAAAACTCTTTAACATACTCTAACTTATATCTCCCTTATATTCTTTACTATGCATCTTCTTTACATATATAAAAGACTCCATATTCTATACAATACTCCCCCTTTGACATTAATGAAAAAGGTTCTCCAAAAATGTATCTACAAGTACTTACAAAAAAATTACATCCGGATAAGCAATCTGTAGGTTTTGGATCTCTTGTTTCCAAAATGCAATCAATGCATTAACAATTTGTAGATGGACGCATAAGGCATATTGTAGCTTCTTCATTTTCTCCAAGTCTATACTCAAACCTTGATCATATGTCACCATAGTGGCATCGATCTCCTTGATGTTCTGATTTAGTATATCTAGAGAGGGCGCAAGAGCATTCTTGAGCTATGTTTGTCTTGCCCTTATTTTAGACATATCCTTTTTAGCCTTTTCTATTTTGTCTATCTACCCTAGTAAAGATTATTACACATGTTCACATCAGTGGAGGGATCTTCCACTGATTTTATGAATTGGTCTATCATGGCCTTTGCAACCTATATTTTCTTGTAGTGATCAACATTCAACTTATCTTGATTCATACAATTTGCAATGATCTTCCTTCCCTTTCTAGAAAAATCCTTCAAAGATGCTTGACCAACTTTTAATGAACTTAGGTCAAGTGCAAAGTTACTAATCATTTCACTCAATTTCTTTTTCATGTATTTCTCTTCTGCTACTTGAGATGCAAATTCTTCCAAGCTATAGAAGTTAGTCTTGAAGGCTATAAGGATGGTGCTAACATCATCAATTGTATGGACCTTAGACACTTTCTTGTCTGAAGGTAATAGGTTGTTCAAAATTTTGACTGATTCAACAAACAAAGGGTTCCTCATTACCTATTTCTATTTTACTTTCTCCATAGCTAAGACATTAATCTTGATCAGGCCTTCTTCTCCCCAAGAGTCCAAACTAGTGGTGTCTGGTGTCAAACTTGACAAAAATCATGCTGAGGGTAATGGAGTGATAGGAGTGCTATCCATCACTTCTTTCTTTACTCTCATTGGAATCTGAACAGATGGCTCATATGTTGGTTCATTTCCTTTCACCTCTTCTTGTTCTTTTTTCTCTTTTTCTTCACCCGTTATATCCTCTATGAACACTTCTTCTTTTGTCTTAGGTGAATTATCACCGCATGAAGTTTCAACCTCTTGTGTGCTTACAAAAGCTTCTTCAAATTTTTCCAAGTTAATGTTTGTGGCCACCATTGCAATTTCAACATTATCAATAAAGATTGTATCATCTTTTTGTGTCTCTGTCATGGGTGTAGACTTCTCTTCCTTTGTAGGTGCTACCATTGAAGGTGCTGAATCTTGAGGACCCATAACTTGTACATTTGTGGTCTCTGACTCCTTAGCTTCCTTTGAGGGTACTTGAGTTGTGGGCATAGTAGGTGTATACATGTGCCTATTTAGAAAATCTTTCTCAAAGGCTTTCTTTATCTCTTTGGTTGTCAACTGAAAGTTCTCATCCATTATGTGTAGTGTTCTTAGCTTTGTTCTTAGATGTAGCTTTACCAAATCTAACAATAGTGTTTTCTCTTCTAAGGAACACACTAGTAGGCTTTCATCTAGAATCTTTTCCTTTATTCTAAGATCTTCTTCAATAGATTGTTTCTTCAAGGATTCCAAGATATTCCAAACATTGTCCAGGATGATTGTCTTAAGTTCCAAGACTATATTCTTGAACTTAATCATATGTTTTATGATCATGCCATGCATCTCTGATTTATCAATTTCACTGTACATCTCATAAAACTTTCCTATCTAATCTAATCTACCTTCATCAACAATCCTTGTTCTCAAGACTTGAAGACTAGGTCTGAAACCTATCTCTAGAGGTGCTTGAACATTTTTCTTACTTTTGGTTTCCCATGAGGATGGGTGACTTGTGTTGGTTTCCTTCTTCCTCATGGCCATTGCCTTATACTCAAGAGGTGATGTTAGATCAATTGTCACTTTGGGTGTAGGAGAGATAACATCTATTTTGCCCTGTTTATCCTTTGGATCATCTATCTTTTCAATCTTTTTCTTCTTCAACTTAGGATCATCTTCCTTAGCTTCTACTGTAGATGTGCTCTCAATTTCCAAAGAAATATTTTCTACTCTTGCATTGTCAAGATCTACCTGAGTTACTCCATGAATTCTGATTGTCTCAGAAGTAATCTTTGATGCTTTTCTTTTTGTTGCTGCACTATTAATAACTACATCAACTTCTCTTGTCTTCGCTTCATAAGTCCCCCATCTAGGTTCATTAGGGTCCTTAGGCTTTGATAGTAGAACTTGTGCATAGGCTTCCAATATTGGTTCCTCAACTTCATACCCAAGTGGATGGATCCACTTTGTTCTTGGCTCAACTGCTTCCATACAAGTTACATTAGTTTCTACCATAAAGCAAATGTTGTCCTTATATTTCTCAACAATACTCTCTGGTATCATGTACCTCATCTTCATTTTGATCTTAAATGTCTTTAATTCCAACTCCATGTATTCTTTCAATGTACTCTCAGTAGATGCCTTAAGAGATATTTGTGGCATTGTAGGTAAACTCTTGTCTAGATACAAGTTTGAGATCTTTCCAAGTATGTGGAAGTACATCTAGATAATCAAAGACCCAAACCTGAATATTTTGGTCTTATCATGCTTGATGGCTCTAATATTATCTATCAATTGTGTGTGCAAGATCTTTCATAGATTGAACTCACCATTTTCTCTGACAAGTCTTATTGCTGCAAGAATAGTGGCCATAGACATATTATTCACCCTGTTGGTGTGCTGAAACCTATAACCCAATATCATGGACATTAATTTGATGTCCTTCTCCTCTATATGCTCAATTATCATTATGTGCCTATCACTTCTTAACTTACATGCTTGTTCAACTAGTTTTCTTACATCCTTACCCATTGGAAGAACAAGGCCTGTCCTTGAAAGGCATGTCATTTCATGAATGAGGTCTCCTATGATTCTCATTGGTACTTCACCTATCCAAAATAGGTCATCATGAATCCTACTAAGCAATATCTTTATCCATTCAGACTCATAAAAATCATATGCCATAGCATATTCAACCATGGGATGGTTTTCTAGATGAGTGAACTCATCTAAGAATGATTTATCAGGTTTCATCATAGTCTCAATGTGTGCTCTTATCCTGTCAAGTCCTACTAGTTCCTTCTTATAGTAAATGTATGGATGAATGTCTTCAACATGCATGACACCCATGAGGGTTCTGGAGAATGCACTTTCTAAGTCATCTAGGGTAGACTTCTGAATTGTTGCGATAGATTAGGGCTTCACAACTAATCAAACACACTCTTTCATTGGTAAATCAAGCTTCAATACTTCACAATAAACTACTAGGGATTTTTTGATCTCTAATCACTCTAACTCAAATGCAATGAGTTATCTGCAAGTCTATATGTACTTTAAACTAAAAATTCCACCATTAATGCTTGCTTCTTAAACTAGAATTTGACTAAGAATTTCCAACTTCCATTCTGCAATTGATCACGTAGTGCGCTCTTGCACATAGCCTCAAATAATCTCTAAAAGGTTAAATCCAAAGGCACATACTCTAAGGGTGAGTATACCAGCCACGTAGGGGTCTAGAGCTAAATTATCTCCCCCTATGACCCTAAGGGTCATTCATCCAGATGTAGAGGGTGAGTCCACTATGGATGCATCTAATACATACTCATCAACCTTATCCTTCTTTTCCTCTAACCAAATCAAGCTCACATCTTCTACAACTTTCACAAACTTGACTTCTTCTTCAGTATCTAATATTGATTCTTCTATCTTTTTAGGGCTTTCCTAACTTTTCTTTCTTGATCTACAAAACTTTGAGATGTGTCTAGCCTTGTTACAAGAGTGGAAAATAACTGGAGGCCTTAAATTCCTTAGCGCATTGATATGGGTTACCATTTTACACTGTCTAGCTGAGCGACCATTATAATTACATATCTAACATGTAATACTCTGAGAACTTCCTACATTTGTTTGATTCTAATTCCTCTGATTATGCTGAGTCTTGTTCTTCTGACTTGTTCTATAATTCATATCTCTATGACCAAATTTATTACATGAATAGCAGTAACCATTAAAAGGTCTTACCTCTTTATAATTCCTTGCTATATGTCCTTGCTTGTTACATGCATAACAAGTTCGGTCTACTAGCTTGCGCTCATCTTTAGATGGTTCAGTATTGTCTTTAGTCTAATTTTTAGTCTTCTTAGCATCTGTAATGTCTTCTGGTGCTTTCATTCTTTCTCACATGTTGTCAATCTAATTTTGTGCTTCATTAAATCCAATGTCGCTGGTATCTCCTTTAAGCTTCTAAGTATATAACTGAGATTCAATCAGATCCTTGCTTGTGTGTAATTTATCAATGTGATTCTTTGCTTCAATCAATTCAAATTCTATCTTTTCTTTGCTATTTCTTAGCTCCAAGATTTCCATGTTTTCTTGCCTCAATTCTTCATTCAGTCGAAGGTTCTCTTTGATCTGTTCATCATAAACTTCTTGATTGTTAGTTAGCTTTTCATCCAAATCTTCAATCTAATCTTGTAAAGATGTGTTCTCCTCATTCAGATTCTTAACCATTTTCCCCAAATTATTGTTTGTACAATCCTTCAAATCTTGTCTTAGTTTCTTGATGAATACTTGTGTGCTACTAACTTTCAATTTTAGTTCTTTAACTTCTTTCTCATATCTATCAAGGTATTCAAGAGCTTCCATAAGATTCTTCTTTAGATATTTTGCTTCTTCTGAACCCATTGATCTCCTCAAGTGGTTAAACTTCTCTTCTAAGGATCACAAATCTGATACCAATTGTTAGGAATGGGAACACTAAGAGGGAGGGGGAGTGGGGGTGAATCAGTGTTCACTATATTTAATCTTTTTACTTTACTCTTGAAACTTAACTTGAATGCTTAAGTACTGAATTAAACTTCAACATAAACAAGATATATAAACACAACACATAACACCAATATGGTTACGAGGAAACCCAAATAGGTAAAAATCCCTGTGGGAATTGACACCTAGTAAGAATTGTACTAGTGTCTTATGATCCTTGTTAGAAGATCTGCAACCCTGTTAGGAGTTGTTCTTTACAATGCTTTTAGTACAGTGACCTTGTCAAGGGTTGGACCCTGTTAGGAGTCTTTTACAATAACCCTATTAGGGGTGGGGACACACTATCCTAGAGCTCATTGCTCAAGTGGTGAAGGCTACAACCTTCTGATCTTAGATACACACTATATCTACTAGATGAACTAGTGTTGTGACACTACTTGTCTGATCAGTTCCTTTGATGCACTGATGCTTTGACCTCTTGCAAAGATCTAATACATTCTAACTACTCTTTGCATACTTCTACTCTACTTCTCTTGTCTCTATGTCCACTTCCTTTCTTATTACAAGGGCACATCTAATATTTATATATGCTTAACAAAATAATTAACTATGTCGGCCTATAATCGATTACATACAACGCTTCCAAGTGAATTGGATCAAGCCCATTTACAAACAAACATAATTACATGTCTACAACTTAATTAAAATAGGTGTATAGCCTTTACAAAACAATAATATCATCGCTAATCAAATTACCAATAGTTTGTTGTATACTCTATTCTATTTTGGCATTCACTGTCTGTTCTACTTCAACTGTCTGTATCTTCTCCATACTGTATCTTCTGATCATGTGCTCTTAGACTTAGCATGAATACACTCTTAAAAACTTATCTTCTAAGGCACATACCATAACTTAGTCATACACATGTGCGCTAATGCTCTGATCTACTAGTGCTCTATTAACTATCTAGTCTTCTATACTTAACCAAATTCTGATCTTTTGATAATGTGTGCTGACTCCAAAACACTAGATGACTTTGTTGCCATAATGACAACACTAAATCTAGTCATATACAATAGTGTAGTCAACTTTCCAACATTCTACTCATTGGAACTAATCCAAACATCAGGTGTAACTCATAGTTCACCAAGATCTAGATATAGTGTGTATATATTAAATAGAAGATTGCAACCTTCACCCCTTTGAGCAGTGTGCTCCCTGACAGTGGGTCCTCACCCCTAATGAGGTTAATTATAAAAGAATCCTAATAGGTTCTGACCTTTGACTAGGTCACTGTACTTAATGCATATAAAGATCAACTCCTAACAAGGTTGTAATATCTTCTAACAGGAATCATTATACTCTAGTGTTGTTCATATTGGGTGCTAATTCCCACTAGGGTTTTTACCTATTTGGGTTTCCCCATTACCAAGATTGTGGTGTTGTGTTAAGTATTCTTATATTGTGTTTATTCTTAATGATCTTCTATACTTAATTGGATAAATAATTGAATCTTGTAGATA